>APFE030134906.1:3919-33273 GCA_000404065.3 Pinus taeda
AAAGCAAAACAATGGAATAGATTCATGTCATCCTAAAGATAGCATGTCGACCTTCTAGTTAGCCTAAAAGGAGGGACGGTCCTCTATATATAGAGGTTGTCCACTCCACTATAACGTAAAGAAAATCCCATATGAAATAAGTGAAGTATATAAACCGAGAAGAAGTGACAAAAGACAAGTTTAAGGGTCTCCTAGTGCAACGATGGAAGAAGAAGAAAAAGTGAAGTTCTCGCACTGTTTCTGAGGCAAGAAACAATCACACGTGCAAAGGAAAAGAAGACAATTTGCGGGTATAACAATAGTAATATCACAGTTAAGAATTTGCTAGTGTTTGGTCTAAATATTAGGCCTACAAGGCCTCCCAAGTCAAGCGAAGAAGTTCCTCTCTCTAGCGAAGGCCAGAAGGACCCTAACTCTCCAAGGGTATCTTCCACACATGGGAAAATTAGGGTTTTTGTTTAGTCACATCAAGTTTGTAGACTTACCTCAAGAAGAACCTCATTGGATAAAGAGAAGGGTGTCTCATTAAGTGAAGAACATCTTGAAGGAAGGAAGAAGAACATCTCATCAAGAAGTTAACTAGCCAAGGTCTATCTCTAGACAAAACAATGAAGAAAAGGATGAAGTGTTGGGGAGAAAAGTACCGGAAGTAGGAAGTCAATATGCCAGGAAAAAAGTGTAGAATAGAGGAAGGACTTGACTTGTGCTTCGAGGACATCCTAGTCAAGGGTCTAGGGTTTGGCATTGATCAATAAGAAGCTTCAATAAGAGAAACTTACTAAAGGGTTTTCCTCTCAAGAGAAAAGAGGTTTTGGCCCTGACAGAGAGCCAACATCTTGTGTTCTTATTCTTATGTTTCGGTAGCAGTTTGATGAAGTACACACACATGCATTAATAAGAAGAAGAATATTAAGCTAACAAAAAAAAGTAAAAAGACTCCACAAATTGTTATTAAGTCAAGAAGAATCACACCACACCTAATTGCCATTGATTCTTCAACAACATGCATCCCAACAAAACCCACACAACAAATGAAACACCCATAGCTAGCTTCCTTTCAAGGCATGCACAGGTGAAGAGCCTGTGGATACTTAGCTTTTGTAAAACTTCTCTCCTAATCGCCCATTCCAAGGAACCAAATGCAGTAGAACGCTTTAGAATGACAAAATCTAAAGAGTCCTTTGACCTTCTCGATGCTTTGAATTTGACGAAGCCACTTAGTGTGGCTTCCTCTTCACCTACGGATGCGTATCATATCAAATGAATTCACTCGCATGGAGCCAGGCATAGTACCTCATGCTCACCTACCCCCATCAAGGTTATTTGGTGGCAAATGTATTCCTATTGTATTTTTTGTTAAATTGTAGCAAAAAAAGGCTTCATTTGACTTGTGTATTAGTGAAATGGAGAAATTTGGATTTCCACATCAGCAAGATGACTTGAGTTGCAGTTAACAAGAGTGACATGGCCAGGTCACTTAGTTAAGTCAATCAATTTGAGTTTGTGGGCAAGAAGTAGCGTTGTGCATGAGTTGATTGCTAAGATCTAGTAGTCTAGTGGAGTTATAGTTAGTGAAACTCAATTTTCTGAGCTCTAGTCATGAATAGAGTTAGTAAGAGTTGAATTGAGTAGTTGAATTGTTGTTAACTCACTAATCTCTCAGTTAACTAGTAAATTTACTAAAAATAGTCCTAGCCATGCATGCAATTCAAATTTCCTAGTTGAGTGGAAGGAGAAGGCATAATTATATTTATTATTGTATACTCGTGAGTGTAGAGAGTTTGCATGTAGCACATGAGTTCATTCTCTTGGGATTTCCCAAGAAAATAGGAGCTCTTCCTTTTCTTTAGGAGCAAGAATTGCACAAGGAAATAGGAGGAAGCAAGAGGCCTATTTTGGCTAAGTATTGGCTAGAGCAGACTTAGGAGGAGATTAGTATTGCAGTGCAAATTGAGCTTTAAGGATTGAAGTAATTATTGTAATAGATCTATATTCTCATCTGATATAATACAAACATAGGAGTTTGCATGTAGCACGTGAGTTCATTCTCTTGGGATTTCCCAAGAAAATAGGAGCTCTTCCTTTTCTTTAGGAGCAAGAATTGCACAAGGAAATAGGAGGAAGCAAGAGGCCTATTTTGGCTAAGTATTGGCTAGAGCAGACTTAGGAGGAGATTAGTATTGCAGTGCAAATTGAGCTTTAAGGATTGAAGTAATTATTGTAATAGATCTATATTCTCATCTGATATAATACAAACATAGGAGTGGTTTTTCCCATTTGGGTTCCTTAGTAAAAATTGCATTCATTATGATTGAATGATTGCATGTGTTTCTATTGTATGTTTTCCCTTCTGTAGATTAAGTAGAAGAAATTTGTGTCTAATGTTTTTAGTCTAAATTTAGAAGCATCTGAAAATTTCGAGTTATTTCCACATGGTATCAGAGCTATTGAAAAATACATAGAAACCAAATTCATGATCTTCTCTCAGAGAAATTTTGAATAACAGATTTGTGGTGGAGGAATTTTCTTCACCACAGGAACAATGTATTTCTATGGATTGAGGCTTGAGTATGCATTGGAGGGCGCTTCGAATTTCATAACTTGGAAAGACAAAATGAAAGATGTGTTGGATGAAAATGGAGTGTTGGAAAATACACAAACTGATATTCCAAAACCAACAACATCTGATGCACAACAATTGGCTCAATGGAAGAAATATACTGCAAAAGCTAAGAGGATTATCTTGAAGGGAGTTAGATACCATGTGGTTTCAAGTTTGCATGGCAATCAGACTATTTATGCAATGTGGAAAACCCTCACAGAGTTATTTGAAAGCAGAATTGGTGATTGGAAATTGACATTGAGAGGTAAGGTCAGGAACATTCGAATGCAGAAAAATGAAACCATTGTTCAATACTTATCGAGATTCACTTAGGTCAGAGATGAACTTAGAGGAGTTGGAGAGACTATGCCGCCATTTGACCTTGTGAGCTTAACACTCCTTGGTCTTCTTGTTGAGAAATCAATACTAGTAGGATTTAGGGTTTGATTCCTCTTTCTTGATAATTACCTATGAATTATGTTGGCATCTTTTACTTAATTAGTTTATCTTTCATCAAACAATTACCAAATTATATGTGTATAAAGATCACAAGAACAAGAGACACAAGATGTAGGCGCACAACTATGGAAAAATATTATAAGGGGAAAACCCAGTCAAGAAATTTTCCTTCAATAGATTCAATGCAAGATGAGACACTTATAGACTTCTTAGACCCAGAAAAAGACCTCCTCCAACCACCAAGTCAACCCTTCCCTGTAACAGATGATCCTCACAAAATACTCCAAGTGACAACTCCCTAGCAGCAACTTCAGTTCAGAATTTGGCCCCCCCAACAACATAACTTCGACCCCAACAACAATATTTTGGACCTGCAGTAAACATAAATTTTCAACCCTAGCAATTGCCTAGAACTTTACACATGTGAGAGATAGATATCCTAGAACTTTTGATTTAGGTCTTCCCAACAAAATTTGTCCTTCTGCTGGTACTTCACTATTTTTTTGCTTCTCTTCCTTGAAGATCGAACTTGTTGAGTGAATGCTCTCCAAATGAAGTCAAGTTGCTCAATATATAGGCTTCTTGTGAGGTTAAATTTCCCTAACCCAGATCGGCTTGTTGAGGGCAGGGCTGAATTGGTGTGGAGGTGACAAATGACCATTTTAACTCAAAATTTAATCTTTTTACATGATACAAAATCCCAAGAAGGGTCTAATAAAAATGACAATGACTCTAATGACTCAAGATAAAACCTAAAGGCCTTCAATGGAGGCTTTTACCTAGAAAACATTGACCCAAGTATGAAACCCATGCTTTTAAAAGTCATTTTCTTTCATAATAAATTTTCTTTTTGACAAGTACAATTATGAATATCAAAGCTAGTTACATTCTTCAACACTCCCTCTTAAGTAGGGAGGAATTTATAATTACATATATACAACTACATGGAATATTTCAAAATGATATGAGCTACAAATATTTCTAGCACACTGAATGTTGCAGAATAGATACCCGTGATCCAAAATGGATCCAAGAACTCTATAAGTCTTCAAAAATTGCTTAAAAGATCAAAATAAACGCATGGGAAGAACCCTTAGAAACATCAAAAAACACTATCGACAACCAAAAATATGAAGAAAACATTAAAAACAGAGCTACCGGCGGTGGCAACAGTGAATGCATAGGAGCCGTCGGATCTAGCCGATCAACGGTCCAGATACGATTGGCAAATCGCAATCGGTGGTGGCAATTGGTGGAGACCATACAAATGTTGCGATAATGATCAATGGGGTCAACGAGGACCGTCGATCAAGCGCGCAGATCGAGGGCCCACGTTGCATTGCAATATTGCAATCGACAAAACAAAGGAGCGAGGGCTTAATATTATATATAATATATATATATTATATATATATATTATTTATATATATATATATATTATATAGTATATATATATATATATATTATAATATATATATATTATATATATATATAGATATATATATATATGAGAATATAGATATATATATATAATATTATATTATTATTATCTATATCTCTATATTATTATATATATATATATATATTATATATATATATTATATTATATTATATATATATATATATTATCTATATATATATTATATATATATACATATATATACATATGTAGATGCGATGTGATAGCTGGACTCGACAAGGATATAGGCACTATTTCATAAGATTTGAGACCCGTCAAACACCATTTTTAATGTATTTTCATATATTTTGTTATTAAACGAAATACAAAGGGAAAGCGCCGATGCGATAAAACCTAGATCCGAAGAGGTTTGGGAATGAAAATACATAATATTTGAAGTCTGGCATAAACCATTTTTACGGGATTTTTAGTGTTTTAACGTATTTTAAAAATACAAAGGGAAGCCATGGAGAGGGGCATTGTGACATGCAATATCGACTTATAGGAGGACCCAATAGGAGATTAGGGCACAATTATGAAGATTTGAAGTCCCGACGAACAGTGTTTTGGCAATTTTTTCCGTGTTTTGCAGCGTTTCTCTGTGTAAATAGAAAACAACCGTTTTTGGGACTTTGAAGGATTTCAAAGGCCCAATGACCTATTTCGTTACAATACAGGTGGCCACCATCCCTGGAAGCATTTAGGAATGATTGCTAACACTCATAAAGGCATCTGAGCGGACATAGGTTGGGGAGACAGAAAGCCGAGAAGAGGAAGTGAACAGGCAACACCGATTGGCTTTAAAGCCATAGAATACAGAAGACAAGAGGAGGCAGTGCCGAGACAGAGCAAAGACAGAGACAAAGAGTGATTGAGAGAGTCTGTGTACTCAGAGAGGCTTGAGAGGTTCAAGCGAACTCTTGTTGTTGTATCTGTTGTGTTGAGTCTCAAATTGAGCTCATACTATTGTAAAACTCTGTTTGAAGACATAATAGAGGTCACCACTGAAGCCTGGACTAGGAGATGTAGCCCAGGAGTATTGTGTTAAGTCCTTATTAAATTTGTTGTGTTTATATGTGTTGTCTATTATGCTTCTTTACTATTTCATTGTCTGTGTATTTCACAATCTTATCGATCCATTGCATAAAATAACATAGGCAAATCCATGCACATGAGTCTGTAATACCTTATTAATTGTTAAGATCTCATTTTCAGATCATGTGGCATCATAGCTTTAGGTTTGCTAAGGTTAGACAAGCTTGTGCTGGATTGTTGAATGCCAACTAGGTCAAAGCTCAAATCAGGAGAAGGAGAACTCGTTGAGGCTAACCCAAAAATTGGGAGAGTCTATCCGAGGAGAAGCATGGTAAAAGAGATCCCATTAGAATCAAAATCTCAGTTCATGGACAGTTTCATGACCATGAGAGCCATGGTAGAAGAGATGTATCGAGAATTCAAGAAAGGTCGAGGTGAAAGTACTTCAACCTCCAAACAAGACAAAGGAACTAAAGAACCTTCTCTAGATGTCCCAGAGGGAAAAGGGAAAGGAGAAAAGCCTTCTACATCAACACCTCCTGATAGCCCTAAAAATAAAAAGAAGAAAACATCTTTGATTAAGCTAGATGTAAAATTTGATTTGCCAATATATGATGGGGAATTAAATGCAGAAAAGCTAGATAACTGGATTAGACAGATTGATGTGTATTGCAGGGTGCAGAACATTGATTCAGACAGGAGTAAAATTCAGCTGGCCAACCTATGCCTTGGAGGAACTGCCTTAGTATGGTGGGAAGGCAGGACACGAGATGATTTGAAGAAGCATGGTAAAATTCTTTCTGCCTGGAGTGAATTTGTTTCTGCCATTGAAAAATAATTCTATCCACTAGCTTATATGCAAGAAGCTATGATGAGTTGGCAAATTCTTCGCCAATTAAAAGGGCAAGGTGTACAAATCTATACCCAAGAATTTAGAAAAAGAGCTTTAATTCTAGGCATTTCTTTAGACTCACCTGAAACTTTGTTGAAGTATATAGGTTGTTTGCATAGTTATTTGAGGTACACCATTCTCATGTTTAACCCTACTATCATAGATGAGGTATCTGTTCAGGCTACGCATTTAGAGGCTAGAGGCAAGAATGTGAACCTAGAGATTGGGGGGTCATCAAAACCCACTGCAAGCAAGAACAAGGAAAAGAGGAAGCAAAAATGGAAATATAGGAAATCCAACGCTGTACAGAAAGCCAAACCTTCATGCACTCACCACAAGAAGGATGTACATGATGATGAACATTGCTGGTCTTTGCATCTGGAGCTGAAACCCAAGAAGTTTGATGGCAAGAAGAAGAAGAGTGCGACTGCTATACAGAAAGATTTGGGGTCAGACTCAGGTGATGAAACAACAATCGCAGCTACAGGTATAAAAGGTAAAAATTATGAAGCATCTACTAGTAATTCTACACAAACTATTGATAATGAAGAAAATGAGAGGAAAAGACATGAGTTTTTTCATATTAGATTTATTTCCAAGCATCAAAATATTGATACTTTATTTGATAGTGGCTCACAAGTAAACTTAATTTCTGAAACAACTGTAAAGAAGCTGGGATTACTAACCACACCTCACAAGAAGCCATATCCATTAGGTTGGGTATGTGATAAAGCAAAGCTACCAGTGACTAGACAATGTAGACTTAGATTTGCCATTGGTTCAACATTTGTAGATGAGGTTGAGTTAGATGTAATTCCCTTGGATATATGCGGTATTGTTTTAGGAAGTCCTTACTTGTATGATAGAAATGCCATTTTCTATAGAGCTTAAAATAAGTATCAACTCGTTAAAGATGGAATAGAATATATTGGAAGAGCTCATAATTATACTCTCATAAACTCAGGGCAAATGAAAAGAATTGTAAATTCATGCAAGCAATTTTTACTGATGGTTGTAAAGGAAAAGAAACCTGATAAAACCAATGTATTTGAAGGCGATGATGCTAAACAGAAAGTTGATTTAGAAAAAGTTGTTTCAGAATATGATATCCTATTTCAAGAACCTAAAGGTCTGCCATCCAAAAGGGAAATTGTACATGATATTCATTTTCAGCAAGATGCTCCATTGCTTAACATCAGAATGTACAGGTTATCCGCTTTAGAGAATGTAGAGATCAAGAAGTAGGGACAGGAGCTACTCGAGAAAGGGTTCATAAGACCAAGCACATCACCATTCAGATCTCCAATCGTGTTGGTTAGGAAGAAAGATGGTTCATAGAGGATGTGCATTGATTACAAAGCACTGAATAAAATAATGATCAAGAATCGTTATCCCCTTCCTCGCATTGATGATCTATTGGATTAGCTGAAAGAAGCTGTTTACTTTTCCAAGTTGGACTTGCGTAGTGGTTACCATCAGGTCAGAGTAGCAGAGCAAGATGCATGGAAGACTACTTTCAAAACAAAGCAAGGGCTGTATCAATGGCTAGTTATGCCTTTTGGCTTAACTAATTCTCCTGCCACTTTCATGAGAGTTATGAATGATGTGCTCAGGCCTTTTATTGATGATTTTGTAATTGTATATTTAGATGACATTCTTGTTTTCAGTAAAACATGGGAAGAACATTTGGAGCATGTAAAGCAGACTCTAGATGTTTTGAAAAAAGAGAATCTCTATGCTAAGTTATCAAAATGTGAATTTGGAAAAACATCTTTGAATTATTTGGGTCATATTGTAGGTGGTGGTGAATTGAAGATAGATCCCTCTAAGGTTGAAGTCATTGTAAACTGGCCTAAACCCAAATCTGCTATAGAAGTTAGAAGCTTCCTAGGAGCAACACAATATTGGAGAAATTTCATTGCTAATTTTTCCTTGATTGCAGCTCCCCTACATGCTTTAATAGGATTGGACAAGGTGTTTCAGTGGGGAGGCAAACAGCAGAAAGCCTTCGACACCTTGAAAGAAAAAATTAGCACAACACCAGTACTAACATTGCCAGATCTTCAAAGACCATTCGAGATTGAAACAGATGCCAGTGACTATGCCATGGGAGCAATGTTGATGCAACATGGTAAATCCATATGCTACCATTCTGAGACATTTAATTCTGCAGTAGTTAATTATCCTACATATGATAAATAATTGTATGCATTAGTCCAGAGTGTGAAAAAGTGGAAACATTACTTAATGGGAAAAGAAACAATTATACATACTGATCATCAACCACTTTAGTATTTGCAGTCACAAACTAAATTGCAGCAATTAAGACACTATAGGTGGATGGTTTCCTATAGCAGTTTCATCTAGTCATCAAATATAAAAAGGGCATACACAATAAAGTTGCAGATATGTTATCTAGACCAATCATAAATGCATCTACTATACTTAAGCATAACTCAGTAATGCATGAAAGCTACATTGAACAATATGCTCAAGATATAGATTTTAAAGATGTTTATGGAACTTTAAGTCATGGCAAACAAGTAGAAGAATTGGATTATTATGTTAAGGACCAACTCTTGTATCATCTGGAAAAGCTATGCATTCCACAAACTGAAAGAGTCAACATAATTAGGGAAGCACATACTTCTTTGATATCAGGTCATTTTGGTGTAAGTAAAACAGTTGCACAGCTACAAAGATACCGCTATTGGCCAAAAATGCATGAAACAGTTTCTAGATATGTTAAAGGGTGTACCATGTGTGCTAAAAGCAAGCCCAACAATAGAAAACTAGGCTTGTACACCTCCACTACCAGTTCCTTCTCATCCTTGGGAAAGTGTTTCCATGGACTTTGTTGGGGAATTGCCAAAATCTAGAAAAGGTCATGACTATTTATATGTTATTGTGGACAGACTCAGCAAAATGTGTATCTTAATACCTTGTAACAAGCAGATTACAGCTGAACAAACAACGAAGTTATTCTTTCAGCATGTCTGGGTGCATTTTGGGTTACCCACTTCCATAGTATCTAATCGAGATTCCCGATTTGTTGGGAAGTTTTGGTCAAGTATGTGGGAATTGATGGACACCAGATTGAAGAAGAGCACAACCTTTGATCCACAAATAGATGGCCAAACAGAGGTGGTCAACAAGGTAATGATTGCTCAGGGGTTATTGCAGTAAGCATCCCAAGCTTTGGGATGAGCATTTATGTTATGTGCAACATGCTTACAACCGTGCCAATCATTCTTCTACACAAAGATCTCCTTTTTAGACTTGTTTTGGTTTTATACCAAGGTCTCCCTTAGATTTTGTCTTTGAAAAAGACATAGTGGTTGATGGACACAACGATGTGGACAAAGCAACCAAGTTCATTGAATAGATCCAAGAAATTCACTAGGCAGTATAAGAACAACTGGAAAAGAGCCAAGCCAAGTACAAGGCAAGGCATGATAAGCATCGGATGGAGCATAGCTTCCAAGTTGGTGATCAAGTTTGGTTGTATATCAGCAAGGACAGAATGCAAGGTGAAGGAAAGAGGCTAAAGCCAATAAGGTATGGGCCTTTCAAGATACTTGAGAAAATTGGTGAGAACTCTTTCCGCCTTGATTTTCCAATGTACATGCACATCTATTCAGTGGTAAATGCAGAAAATTTAAGACTATTTGAACCTTCATTAATTGAAGATCCCGAAGAGCAAAGTCAATTGCCTTCCATTGATGATCTATTGCCTGAATATCTCAATGAGTTGTAGGAAGATACAGTTCTGGATAGGAAGGTGAGAACTATGTGCAAAGGGAATATTGACTACCATAGAATTGGGCTCAAAGGCTCAAAACCAAGCAGTGCACGATGGATGGAAATTGCGCAAGTGAGGGTGCTGTATCCTCACTTGATAAATACTTGAAAACCAACTTTTGGTGGTCCAAAAGCCTTTTTCAGTGGGAAGGCGTGATCCAAAATGGATCCAAGAACTCTCTAAGTCTTCAAAAATCACTTAAAAGATCAAAACAAATGCATGGGAAGAACCCTTAGAAACATCGGAAAACACTATCGACAACCAAAAATATGAAGAAAACATTAAAAACAGAGCTATTGACGGTGGCAACAGTGAATGCACAGGGGTCGTTAGATCTAGCCGATCAACGGTCCAGATCCGATCAACAAATCGCAATCGGCGGATATCAGCGCAGACCATACGAATGTTGCTATAGAGATCAGTGGGGTCAACGAGGACCGTCGATCAAACGCATAGATCGACGACCCACGTTGCATCGCAATATAGAAATTGGAAAATACAAAGGAGTCGGGGCTTATATATAATAATATATATAATATATATATATATGCGATGCGATAGCCGGACCCGACAAGGATATAGGCACCATTTCATAAGATTTGAGATCCGTCAAATGCCATTTTTAATGTATTTTCATATATTTCGTTATTAAACGAAATACAAAGGGAAAGTGTCGATGCGATAAAACCTGGACCCGAAGGGGTTTGGGAATGAAAATACATAATATTTGAAGTCCGGCATAAGCCATTTTTACGAGATTTTTAGTGTTTTAATGTATTTTAAAACTACAAATGGAAGCCACGAAGAGGGGCATTGCGACATGTGATAGCGACTTATAGGTGGACCTGATAGGAGAATAGGGCGCAATTACGAAGATTTGAAGTCCGGGTGAACAGTGTTTTGATGGATTTTTCCGTGTTTTGCAGTGTTTCTCTGTGTAAACAGAAAACGACCGTTTTTGGGATTTCGAAGGATTTCAAAGGCCCGATGACCTATTCCGTTACAGTACAGGTGGCCACCATCCCTGGAAGCGTTTAGCAATGATTGCTAATGCTCAAAAAGGGATTTGAGCAGACAGAGGCCGGGAGACAGAAAGCTGAGAAGAGGAAGTGAACAGGTAGTGCCGATTGGCTTTAAAGCCACATAAGACATAAGACAAGAGGAGGCAGTGCCAAGACAGAGAGTGATTGAGAGTTTGTGTACTCAGAGAGGCTTGAGAGGTTCAAGCAAACTCTTGTTGTTGTATCTGTTGTGTTGAGTCTCAAATTGAGCTCATAATGTTGTAAAACTCTGTTTGAAGACATAATAGAGAGGTCACCACTGAAGGTGGACTAGGAGATGTAGCACAGGAGTATTGGGTGAACTCCTTATTAAATTTTTTGTGTTTATGTGTGTTGTCTATTATGCTTCTTTAATGTTTCATTGTCTGTGTATTTCACAATCTTATCGATCCATTGCATAAAATAACATAGGCAAATCCATGCACATGAGTCTGTAATACCTTATTAATTGTTAAGATCTCATTTTCAGATCAACCCGACTAGGGTAATCTATTCGGGTGGGACTAAGATGGAATCAAGCTTTCAACTAGTCTAGGTACCATCAATATTACTTGCTAACCATCAACCCACTGATATAGGTGTGTATCCAAGGTCAGAGCTCCATGACCATTGCCACCTTCCCTCTTCGGGATCTAGACATCAACACATAAGGCGACCATATGTCCTCCCAAGCATTTGCCATTAGATGCTTCATATCTCTCTAATAAACTGGATATATCCATTTCTCTGAGCATGGTTCCAAAGTATTCAACCTTCTTGTGGAGAGATTTACTTGTATGAACAAAAACCCTAATCAACAACAAACTTGCAAATATACATACAAGTAAATACAAACCTTCGAGGTCCTCAATCATCATGTTTCCACTTATTCATATACAAATTTTCGGAAGCTTTCTTCTTATTTCACTTCTTCAGCAACATCAAATACATCCTCAGTACATTGCAAATCTATTTTGTAGAGCTTCCATTCATTCTCTGATTTCTTCTTCAAAGTTTCCATCATGACTATAATAATATGCCCTCCCTCTCAACTAGGGAGATGTATTATTTCTTCTATCCAAGCTCCCTCTCAACTTAGAGAGATTAACAACTTCATAACATCGAAGAAACTTCATTCTTTCAAGGCTTCATCTTTCTTATAGCATCAAGGTCATCTTTATCATCATCATTCTTATAGATTCTTTTCATCATGCTCATTATTATAAACATCTTCAATCACGAACATCTTCAACATCTTAGAGATTGTGTACCTACAACACATTTAATAGCAGGTACAACCAAATACATACATACAGAAGCATGAAGTTAACTACATCATAATCACATTACTAGAATGGAATCATTTTTACTTTAGACACCAAATACCTAAACCTAGCTAGGTTCATAACTAATAAGAGACACATCTTTTACATACTAAACTTCAACTTCTTGCTAGTGTTTTGTCATAAACCCTAGACTCCATCTTTGAGACACATAGCCCTTAGAGATCAATAATTCAATCAAATAAAAATTCTATTGTACATATAAGGTTTCAACACTACGCTTTTACATGTCATACTTCTACTAGGGTTAGTTGCAAACCCTAGATTTTATCATCAAAACTAACTCATATTGAAAATTAAAAACAACATCATCATCTCCTAGAATATCAATCTTTAGTAGAGTTTTACAGACTTTAGATTTTACAAACTAAAACATGAGTATCAACAATTAGGTTATCATAATCACATATACATATCTATGATTTCATGCACTAACATTTCATATCAACGTTCATAAGAACTAGGTAAACCCATGTATTGTAGCGGCTACAACCACCCTCCAAAATTTTGGCCTGCACCAATTTTGGAGCCTCCCTTAGAGAGTTTCACTTGATGACTGCACACACTCGGGTTCACACCGTGAGATCATGTAAGTATTTACATTCACCTTTCTTGTTTATTGCACTTAAGTCTCTGCATGTTAATGTCTAAGTCATGCTTGTGACTGTGTTCTGGTTATGCTCAAAGTCTTTAATTCATATGTGTTTGTTGTGTTCCCCATAAAAGCATATGTCACACTCACACACGGAGTCACATTCACTGTCGTGTAAGCATCCTCTTGATCATGAATGATCAATCACGAGTGTCATGATTATCGCTTGCATCGTCGGTCAGTCATGTTGAACATGTGTCTCTGGATGGTTCGGTCATTTCGTTGTCAAGTCATGCAAGTGTGTGTTTGTATGATCACCTATGCATCTTTCTATTATTCACACACTTAGTCTTTTTTGTTGAAGTTCTAATGACCAAACTCCTCACTTACAGCCAGACCATCACCCTGCTTTCGACTTGATTGAGTGTCAACCAGAACAACGCAGAAGCACCAAGCTAGTTCTTTCAAGCAGCGCTGCTCGCAAGCAACTCAAGCAGCACTCATGTTGGCCACCCTGAGAGTCGATTGCTTGTTCATCTAAGAAATTACGCAGTGCTCATGAGCAGGCCTCCTGCTACCCATCAATCAGCTCATCTCAGAAATTGTGCAGAGATGATCAGTAGGTCAACCTCCCAGCCTTAGTGCATCTTTCCCAGCTAGTAGCTCCCAGCAGCAGATTGCATGTTCCCTCCAGGAATTGCGCAGTTTCTGTTACCAGTGACTGAGTAGCCAACTCATAGTTCCATCTAGGAATTGCACAGTTTTGGCTGCCAGTAACCCAAGCAGCCAACTGGCAATTCCCTCTTGGAATTACGCAGCTCTGGCTGCTAGTGACCCCAACAGCCAACTGGCAGTTCCCTCTAGGAATTACGTAGTTATGGCTACCAGTCTCCCGGGCAGTTCCCCAGAAAAACTACGCAATCCATGCTCGCTGACCCTTCATGCAACTCGACCTGTTCCTCTGGAAAATTGTGCAAATCTGGCTGTCCATCCACTGCTAATTGTTTGTTTTGGAAAATGCGTAGAGCATGCTTGCCTTGCCCTCTTGTAGCCTAGACTGTCCCTCCCAAAATTTGCGCAATTTTTCCTCCCAGCCGAGCCAGAACTTGCAGATAGTCACTGTCGACTCAGGTTGTCTGCCTCCATGTCTCAGTGACTCTTGCAGAATTTTCATCAGCAGTTTCCTGGAGCCATCATCCCACATCATAGCCTTGCTGCCTCTCCCGGTCACCTGCATCCGAACGATTATGTGCCATGGTAGACTAGGAGGTTTTGGATTTGATGTCGTCTCGTCATGACTAACTATTGGTACATGTACACCAACAAACATGTCAAGACAACGAATGGGATGAATGAAGGGAGCACATGCAGATGGATAGGTTCACCAACGGATGGATGAACGAAGCATGCGAAGCGGATGAACGCAACGAACTTGCACCTTCGCAAACAAGTGAGCCAGACAACATGCTAAAGCTTCATCAAGCGAACCAAGGACCATCAAAGACTCTGTGCACTTCGCCATGTGGAGGTGAATCTATGATACACCATGAAGACATCCATCACCCAGCAGCATTCTAGCTTGACATGCACTCCAGCAGTAGCATGGATGTACCAGCATTGTCATGTCAATTCATGTCAAGTCAAGTCATGAGTCATGTTGCCCACATCTCCACTATGGGCTTGTTGTCAATCAATGTGATGTAATGTGGAATTCCAAGAGACCCACTTATTGAACATAGAGTCATGTAAGTCGGAAAGTCATGGAAGTCGAATGGTTATGAGGGTAGTCGAACAACCACAAGGGTCAGTTTCACCCTTAGTTATAAATACTCCCCTCATTTGTACATGAAAGGACTTTTCACCTCAGCTCCTCCCACATAGTCAAGAGAGTTTGTAATATTTTCTTTGAGGAGTAAGTAGTGGCTCCAACGCCCTGCTGACGGGGTTAGTGATGTATGGTGTAACGATGTGTCTTGGAACTTTTGCTTAATTCAGAAGCCTGTTAACAGGCCAACACGTTTTCACACATGTATTGTATTTGTTGTAAGACTGATCTTTAACACTTGTAATATATGTTGCTCTAACCATGTGTTATACATCTGAATTGATTCATTTGTTGTAATGCATAATTTATTAATGGAAATGTGTTGTATATGCTGGTAATGTTGTCCTGTCTGTGTCGACTGCTTTGTCAGACATCAGACATACCTTTCACATGAACCTTGCTGTACTTATCGTTGCACTCGTCTCGGACTGATCCGTGAGTGTTGTATGTGTTATCTTACCTTATATGTTGTGATTGCCACATCTGAGTGGATTGCTTCGTCGGAAGCTGTGTATGTCCTTTGTGTTCTATGTTCCTAGTTGAGTTGGGATTGATCCCTTTCAACCTGGAACTCATCTTCACCTTTTTCCCCTCACAGTGAAAGAATCATTGACACAAGTACACTTACACTCACTAGGCGCACAAACCTCACTTATCAAAGACAAAGAAAACCACTCTCTTGTGCTGACAAGCAAGAGTTGAGGAAAATCCTTAAGATAATTGAAACTGGGCCATCACACTAGATGGGATTCCCACACCAAACGATGTGAGGTCTAGTTGGGACTTCATACCGGGGTGATCCCCTAAATGTTGGCAGGTCCAACACCATCAACACCATGACACAAACATCAATACATCAAAGTTAGATACACAACAATTTTTATTCACATTAGGGTTTTGAATATATACCTAGGGTTTGATTCCTATGATCTTACTATAAAGGTTTTGTTCACGAATCCTAAATCACCAAACCCTAAAAATATAGGGTTTCATTATATAACCTAGACATTAATAGAAAAACCTAAAGGACTAGGGTTTTTACCAAGACATTATCAAAACCCTAAAATTTTAAAAGAATAACATTTCACTGTATGTTCTAGACTTTATCAACAACCCTTAAGTAGACAAGGGTTTCAATATTAGCATTGATATACCCTTAGGTTAGGGTTTTATAGTGAACCCTAAGAGTTTGGGTTCCAAAATAATGATCAAATGATAATATAATGAGGGTAGATTCAATCTAGTGATTAATCACCCTAAAAAGATTCTTTACAATTCAAAACCCTAGACCTAACAATGTCAGTAATGTAAAGCACTATTCAAAAGAGAATGAACATACCTTTTCTACGAAGAGAAACTTGTAACAAAATTTGTAGTTTAATACATACATTAAGTTGTTCTTTAACAAAACTTGTAGGACATCAATTCTGAAAATATTTTCTTTGCAACAAAACTTCTACCATGCTTCGAGTATATTCTTTGAAGTCTCCTCCATACCTTTGTGTATTATGTAATCTTTTTTACCAAGGAAAATACAAAGAGAAGGTTATTAACATTTAATACAAATAAATATTGATATGAGAAGGAAACCAAACATAACAAAGGAAACAAGGAACAAGATATTTATCTTTTGGTAAACTGGTGGAGGCTCCCTCCTAATCTGGTCCTTATGCATTCTTCAATGGTTCTATTATTCCTTTTTGAAATTCCATTATGCTCATGGTTGTAGGGAACAATGAGCTCCCTCTTACAACTTGCTTCTTTACAATATGCAATCAATTCTTTTGAAGTGTATTCCCTTCCATTGTCAAATTTCAAAGTTTTTATCTTATTTTTGGTTCAGGTCTCCACTTTAGATTTAAATTCCTTGAAATTTTCAAATAGAGCCATATATTTCTAGAGTGATCATTAATGAAGGTCACACAATAAATATGGCCTCCAAGAGATTTGTTAGACATTGGCCCACACACATCGAAATGAATGAGATCTAAGAGCTCCTTGTATTACTACTTGTAAAATGTTTCCTTTTATTCCTTCCCAAAGATCATCCCTTGCATACTCCTTCATGATCTTCCTTGTTGATGGGGATGCCCTTTACCATTTAACTAACTAAGGGTATTATCTTGTAATGAATATTCCCATATCTTATATGCAAAAGTTCTATAAGATTGATCTCCATGTGAACTAGATATTGAGAAGATGGTGTTGTAAATTTATATAGTCTTCCTTCACGAACTTCAATAATCTTTGCCTTTTCAATACTTGAATCCTTTCCCCAAACCAAAGCTTTACCATCTACAAAGGAAACCCTATCTCCTTTTTCTTTTAAACAAGAAGTGGAAAGTAAATTATTTATCAAACCTGAGACATAGAGTATATTGTTGAGGTGTAGCTTTCATCTTCTTTCCAACTTCATTGGTGTAGATCCAAGGCCTTTGACTACATAATTGTTGCTGTCTCTTAGCTCCGCTGGATGAGATGATCATTCCCTTGATAGAGTATGAAGTTGTCCACTTTCTCCTGTCATATGTCTTAATGCTCCACTATCAATGATCTATGTGTTTTCATCATCAAGAGTACCTGTAAGTGCAACCAATAATCTTTCACTCTTGACTCTCCTAAATAGGTTGTAGATGATCCTTCCAATCCAACTTCCTGTAATTCTCATGATATTGATTCCCATATTCAAGTAACTTTCTATAGAGGGAGTAAAATTTTCTTCCAAAACCACTTTTCCTTTATTCAAGTAATTTCCAACAAAGTGATCTTGTACCTTCTTTGGCCTTAGCTCTGATTCCATGTTGCGAAATTAATACTAGTAGGATTCAGGGTTTGATTCCCCTTTCTTGATAATTACTTGTGAATTATGTTGGTCTCTTTTACTTCTTAATTATATTATCTTTCACCAAGAAATTACCTAGTTATGTATGTATGAAGATCACAAGAACAAGAGACACAAGATGTAGGTGCACAACCAGGGAAAAACCCCGATAAGGGGAAAACCTGCTCAAGAACTCTTCCTTCAATAGATTCAATTCAAGATGAGACACTTCCAGACTTCTTAGAGCTAGAAAAATATATCCTCCAACCACCAAGTCAACCCTTCCTTGTAACAAATGAACTTCACAAAATACTCCAAGTGACAGCTCCCCAGCAACATCTTTAGTTCAAAATTTCAACCCTCTAGCAATAGAACTTCGACCCCAACAATGAAATTTCAGACCTGTAGTAAACATAGAAATTGCCTAGAGCTTGCACATGTGAGAGATAGATAGCCCAAAAATTTCGATTTAGGTCTTCCCAACAAACTTTGTCCTTCTCCAACTACTTTGCTCTTTTTCTTCTTCTCTTAATTGAATATCAAACTTGTTAATTGAATGCTCTCCAAATGAAGTCGATTTTCTCAATATATAGGCTTCTTGTGAGTTCGAATTTACCTAACCCAATCCGACTTGATGAGGGTAGGGCCGACTTGGTGTGGAGGTGATAAATGACCATTTTGACTCAAAAATAAATCTTTTTCCATGATAAACAAGCCCAAGAAGTGTATAATAAATATGGCATTGACTTTAATGACTCAAGATAAAACCTAGAAGCCCTCAATGGAGGCTTTGACCTAGAAAAAATTGACCCAAGCATGAAACCCATCCTTTAATAAGTCATTTTATTTAACAATAAATTTTCTTTTTGATAAGTACAATTATGAAGACCTAAGCTAGTTACATTCTTCAACACTTCCTAAGTCCTGGCATAACTATCAGGATTCAGTTAATGGAAGATACAAGCTCCTAAATTGGGAGAGACTTTGGTCTGACTTGATGCAGGAGGATATTAAAAGAAACACTAGAGATGAAGTCTCATTCAGATCGGATGAGGAAGAAGATTTTGCTCTTGTTGGCAAAGGAAAGAATTCTAAAGGCAAGAAGGCCAAAGGCGAGGCAGAATCTAGCCATAACTATGGCAAGAAGAAAGATCTTAGTAAAATTAATTGTTTTCACTACCATGAGTATGGAGACTATGCCACCAAGTGTCCACATAAGAAATCCAGTAAGGAGCCTACATAAAGAACATGAGGAGATAATCTCACATCACAATTCAAATTGGATTTCATCCTCATTGATTGCATGGAAAACACAGTAAGAGGGAGTGAGTGGTATCTAGACTCGGGTGCTTCATATCATATGACATGAAATAAGGACTTCTTCAGCGTCCTAAATGAGAAGGACTTACAATTACCCATAGAGCTTGGAAATGATGGGAGATGTAGTACTAAAAGGATTGACACTGTTACCTTTAAGAGGAAGTTAGGCTCTCATCTTCACCTAAAGAATGTAATGTATGTGCCTGGTCTATACTCTTTTGATGGAACGTTACCCTTGCTACAGGGGCCCACAATATTTATTAGCAGAAGGATCAATGTCAATTGATGCAGTCAGATCTTGAGTGATAGTTGCAGAGGATAGTAGCAGTCAGAGACTCAAGAGATAGTTGCAACTTAGAGACATAGTTGACTCAGTATTCTGGATGCTTCTCAGTTGCAGTTGTTGCAGTAGAAACAACAACTGTGAGAGGGAGTGTTAGTTGTGCTATAGTACATTCCTCGGACTCAGTATTCTGGATGCTTCTCAGTTGCAGTTGTTGCAGTAGAAACAACAACTGTGAGAGGGAGTGTTAGTTGTGCTATAGTACATTCCTCGGGAGGAGTAGGATTGGGGCTGTGCAAAACCCTTTTCTTGCTAAGAGGGAGTATTAAATTTTAGCAAGAAAAGGCTTCATTTGACATGTGCCATGGTCAAATGGAGAAATCCAAATTTCCACGTTAGCAAGATGACTTGAGTTGCAGTTAGCGGGAGTGACATGGCTAAGTCACTGAGTTAAGTCAGTGAATTCAAGTTCATGGGCAATAAGTAGAGTTGTGCATGAGTTGATTGCTAAGATCTAGCAATATAGTGGAGTTATAGTTAGCCAAACTCAGTTATCTGAGCTCTATTCATGAATAGAGTAAGTAGGAGTTCATTTTAGTAGTTATAATTGTTGTTAACTCATTGATCCCTCAATTAACTAGTCAATTTACTAAAAGTAGCCCTAGTCATGCATGTAATTCAAATAGCCTAGTTAGGTGGAGGGAAAAGGCATAATTGTATTTATTATTGTATACTAGTGAGTGTAGAAAGTTTGCATATAGAAATTGAGCTAATTCTCTTGGGATTGTGCAAGAAAATAAGAGCTCTTCCTATTCTTTAGGTGCAAGAATTGTACAAGGAAATAGGAGGAAGCATGAAGCCTATTTTGGCTAGAAGAGATTCAGGAGGAGATCAATATTGCAAGACAGATTAAGCTTCAAGGAATGAATCAACCATTGTAATAGATATATATTCTTATATGGTATAATAAAAACAGAGGAAGCGTTTTTCCAAGTTGGGTTCCCCATTAAAAAATATGTTCATTGTGATTGAATAATTGGATGTGTTTCTATTGTATGTTTACCCTTCTGCAGATTGAGTAGAAGAAATTTGTGTTTATTGTTTTTAGTCTGAATTCATTAGCAGTTGCAGATTTCAAGTTATTTCTAGATTTTTATAGTAATTTTTTATATTAAAGTTAATTTCAAATTACTTATATTTAAAGGAAATTGTGATTGAAAAAGTTTCACTTGATAAATTAGAAAGCAAGGTTATGTGATCTTTCAATGTACACATACCCAAGCATAAGGTTCACTCTTTCAATCCTCTATATCCTTTAGACTACTAGATTCTATATCAATTTGAATAAATATCAAGTCGTAGTCTAACTAGCCGGAGGAATTTCCCAGAAAGTTATGGATATTCCGGTCATATTTAGAGAAAATCCAGTAAGGATTTTTGTAAATACAAGTTATAGTAGTTAAACTTCAAAATTTTAGGTGTCCTAGACGTTTTTGATGGTGCTGAACCCATTTCCACCATGAAAAAGACGATTCAAACACTGCCTCTACAAGATTTTTTGAATTTTTTGCGCGGATTCCGACCACTTTTGGCCGTCTGGGAAATTCCTCTGTCTCGGTAGACGAATCCAAATATGAAACCTATTGGACTTATCTGTCTTATTATTATTATCCCTGCCGAAGGCAATAGATATTGCATTGGGATTTTTGGTCAAACACATATTAGTTTGGGTTTGACAAAACAAATTGCAAACTTTCTATAGTTTAACATTACAGAGTGAAATTTATTATTTTTTTAACAATAATTTAATTTATTTATCTTCAACCTGATTGGCTATCAATTTGCATATCTTGTTACTCATTTCCTTGATCAACGAACCCAAAAGTACGAGGTTCCCATTACTAGTGTGGTCCTAGGTTGATAGCTAGTCGATGCAGTGATGGTAGTGGTACTCAGTGAAATGAAATGAAACCCATATTAGATGTCGAAGACCATGTGTATACGGGCCCACCACATGAAGAAAATCATCTCACAGGAACCTTTGACTTGACATTATGACATCAAGTACATTTGTCACCCCAAAGAGAATTGTTTAGTAGGTGTAACAAGGCACTTCCATGAAGACAACATCTAGATGTAGTCTCTCAAAGAAATATAATTGGGACATATGCCAGTGACTTAGGAGATTAAATTGGCCAAAGTGACGAGAACCATCATTCTCTGCAAAGCGTGTCTTTGATTGATGAGGAAACTCTCTGAGTCATTAGCCTATGTCTTAGGAAGCAAGGAATAGTCAGTGATCGGTAGGAAGATACATGAAGGAAGAGGCATAACCCACTGCTTTTGGATTCTTCTTTTACTTTCATTCCAAATAATTATATGGAATGTGGTGAGATTTCATTTCATGGGTAGGGGCTGGAGATGACAGAGCTCTATATGACAACAATGCACTATAAAAAAATTTGTGGAGTATTGTTTCAGTTTCAAGGTTTTTTTGCATTGCTGCAAACGAATTTTCTTGGGTTATATTCCTGATTTGTCAAGGGATTCTCTTGGCTTGTCTTCTTTATTTATCATTCAATAAAAAGAGATGACTCCAGAGGTGACTGCATATGTGTTGATGAATGCTACAGGTGGGAAGGCAGTTGCAATGAGCAGTCTGCGTGGAGGATGCTAAGAGAGAGCATACTTAACATTCCTGGTTGTAGTGGGCAACTACATCAAGGGCGTTGTTGTCCTTGTAAAATGCCTCCACAAGTTCAATTCCCTATAACATCTCACATAGTTTTTGTACGAATTTTTAGGAATCAAGATTACATTGTCTATGAAGTTGATTCCATCTATCCTCCAAATAATCGATCCAATTCACCATGGCTTGTTATGTCATAAAATACTCCAAGCTGAGGATATGGGAGGTATAATTATAATTAACATCCATTCTAATACACATTCATCTTTATTGAATATATTGTAATACTACCTCTGTTTCTGTGGCAAAAATGAAAAGCATGATTTCATTTATATGACTAGGTAAATATTTGAAATCTAGGTCTCACTGAATTTTTGTTGGTGCAGTCTGAAGAATGCAATAAGCTCATATACCTAGATGTGGACATCCAAGTGTATGACAACATTGATCACCTCTTCGAACTCCCGAATGACCATTTTTATGTTGTGATGTACCTCTTCTGTGATAAGACATGGAGCCATACTCCTCAGTACTCCACATCTTTTGTGAGAAGACATGTAGCCACACTCTGGAGAAGGTTCAGTGGCCATTAGAGCTAGGATAACCTCCCTCCCTCTATTTCAATGCAAGTATGTTTATGTTCAGGCCCAACAAACTGACCTATGATACACTTCTTGTAACTCTGAGTGTCACTCTTCTCACACCATTCGTGAAGCAAGACTTTCTAAATATGTTTCTCAACAAGGTATACAAGCCTATTCTATTAGTATACAATCTCATCTTTGGCATGTTGTGGCGCCACCCAAAGAAGGTGTATCTGGACAAAGTGAAAGTCGTACATTATTGTGTTTCCATAAGTATTTTCATCCCTCCCTGTGTTATATGTGTCCCAAATATTTGGAGATCTATATTTCATATCTTAAATATATGCAGTGGTGGTGTAGGGATCGAAGTTGTGGAGGTATAAGGGAAAAAGAGGAGAACATGGATAGAGAGGATATAAAGATTTTGGTAAACAAGTGGTGGGATATCTATAACGATCTATCCTTGGATTTCAAATCAATTGACTTGTTATCGAATCTGGAGAGCTACTATGAGCTACAACAGATGACGAGCAACTCCATATTGACTGCTTCCATTTCTCAGCCAAATCATTTTCTCTCCCTTTCCCCTGCCACTCAGGAACTAAATTTTTGTTCTCGTATAATGCAACATATATTGAAATGTTCACCACATACAAGTTATTTTCCCTATCATGTCGTTACCATACATACTATGAATGCAAACGACAATCAATATTTCATGGGAAAAAATAGAAAAAGCATATGCTAAAATCGATAAAGTTTAGTTCTGATCAAATTATTATTAAATGATCCAGGTGGATATTGGTGGCCACCTACCTATTCCACTTGGACCCCAACCGTTGTTTCTTCCAGTTTCCTTAATTGTAGCATAGTTTACTATTTTTGGTAGTTTTTTGGGTCTTGAACTTTCTGAGCCATTTTTTTTTAATGGCCAAACTCGTAATCTACAATAGGGGTTTCTAGTCGAAAGATATAGTCCTCACATAGATATTTCTAGTGAGGTATCGTATGCATCAAACGGAGATTGTATACCAAAGTTAAGACCACACGAAGTTGATGTACCAATTTATCCCAAGGGGGCCCATAGACTTGTGGCGCTTCATCTCCCAGGGTTAGGTTTTTTTATGTTTAGGGTTTCCCATTATTTCTTAATAATAAATAGGCCTCTAAAACTCATTGTAACACACTTCAAAAGCATGTAGCCACACATCTCTTCTCAGAGATAAGCTACCATCACTCGAGTTAATCTATTTCCATTATGCATGTAACAATTTTTTGGTGCTTTGTTATTAATGAATTGAAGTTCTATTTCTCATCGTAGCTCTATGTTTATGTTTATATCTATATTTCATTTCCTTCCTTCATAAATTTGGATCACTGGTATTAGAGTGGTCTGCTCTTTCTCTATTTTTCTATGCATGTCCCCAACAAGGTCAAGGTATAAATAGTTAGGGCTTAAGCTAGTTGAACCTTTGCAAGACCAGCTTCGCCAACCCCGACGACTCCCATGGTGGAAGAAAAGAAAGACGAGGGAGTACGAGATCCTTTCAAAATGTTGCTTGAAGAATCCCTCAAGCGACAAAGGAATGAGATGATGGACAACTTTGCCTAGATCCTTCGGTGGATGCCCATAGGCAACACATCTCCATCTAGTAGCCACCTTGGAGGTGCCACTCCCTTTAAGGTATAAGTAAACTTTAACATTCCCATATTTGAAGGCCATATAGATGCATATGTCGTACATAAATGGTTATATCTATTGGAATGATACTTTTTGGTTCATGATTTTTCCAATAGGGAAAGTATCACTTTTACACTCCTCAAAGGTGTCCCCCATGTTAAGGATTGGTGGGAAACCTATCGTGAGCATAGGGACGAGAGGGAACCCTCATTGCTTTCAGCAGCACCCACTTGGAATTCTTTCTAGGACACCATCAAGGAACAATATTAATTTGTTGGGAGCTATGAAGATAAGTACATAAAACGGACCACACTGCAGAAGGGAAGGGACCAAGACATGCTGAAGCTCACAAATATCTTTCATACCCTTCACACAAAGTTGGGTATCAAGGATTCTAAGTTGAATATGGTACTCAAGTGCCATGTTCGTATGCACAAATACATCTAGGATGAAATGGAGTTCTTAGACATCTCTTCACTTGGTGTCGCATACAAATACATTGTCAAGATTGAGTAAAAATTTAAATAGAAGAAGCGAGACTTTGGATTTGCAAATCTGAAGAAAGCAAAAGGCACCCCCATACCACAGAACAAAGGACAAAGCCAAGGCCGGTTGACCTAGGACAACCTATTGAAGCCGTAAAAAAAGAATAGCCCCACGAAGACAAAGAAGGACACAAGGAAGTGGTGTGATTTCCACAAGAGCCCCACTCAGAACACAAGTGAGTGTCGTTCCAAGAAGTCATTGGTGGCCAAGTTGAAGGCTTTAGAGTCAGATGCATGTTTCAGCTCTAAGTCAAACCCTGACAAGGGGAATGAAAAAGGGAAGCAAATTATTGATGCAAAGCCCAACACAACCGTTGCCACCACCAAGGTTCAGAAGGTCAAGCCCGAAGATCCAAAGGAAGGGGAGTGTCTCTTCCACTCACAAATGTGGGTCAAGGGGTCTCTACTGTAGTTCATTATTGATAGTGGGAGACAAAAGAACCTCATATCAACAAATTTTGTTAAGCGATTGGGTCTTCCAACCATTCCACATCCAAATCCATACACCATCAGGTGGATCCACCAAGGATTAGATGTTCGTGTTAGCCAACAATGTCGTCTTGCCTACAACATCAAATCCTTCATGGATGAGGTAGTGTCTGATGTTACCCTCTTGAATTTTGTGATGTATTATTAGGACAACCATACTTGTGGAAGCATCATGTTGTGTATGAGTCTATGCCTCACACTATTATTATTAATTTGGGCAATAAGTTATACAGGATACTAGAGGTAGCCCCACCTACCACCATCTCTTTGATCTCTGCTAAGTAATGTAGTATGAGAATCTCCCAAACCGAGAAATTTGTTTTCTTTTTTATTCGCTCTTAAAGTAAGGGGAAGATCGTGGCCACATCCATGGCCTCTGAGAAGGGTTCCTCCACTTAGCAGAAGCGGGTGGATAAGGTCATGGGAGAATACAAGGATACATTCTCCTCACCCACAGGGGTGCCCTTACATTGTCAGGTCAAGCATTCGATCAATCTGACCCCCAAAGCAGCTCTACCAATGATATGACACCACTCCATTTTGGAAAATGAAGAGATCAAGTGACAGATCTAGGAGTTCCTCACCTTCGAAATAAGAAATATTCGAAAATGTTCCTCACCTTGTGGGAGCCCGATTGTACTTGTATAGAAGAAGGATGGGACTCGGAGGCTGTACATTGATTATCGAACATTGAACAAAATAACTGTCAGGAACAGGTATCCAATCCCACAGGTTAATGACAAGGCCAAGTATTTCAACAAGATCGATATGAAGTCTGGCTATCACCAGATTCTAATACAACCCACAAATTCTTGTAAGATCGCCTTCAAATTCAAGGAGGGCCTTTTTAAATGGTTGGTCATGACTTTCAGGCTGACAATTGCCCTACAACTTTTAAGAGGTTGATGGATGACATCTTATGACCCTTCACCAACTTGTTCGTGGTTGTATATATGGATGACATTATTATCTTCAACAAGAGTTGGGAAGATTACTTGCCACACATTCAACAGGTCCTTCAAACCCTGTAAAAACACAAACTATGTGTCAACCTGGAGAAATGCACCTTTGGCATGAGTCAGGTCCAATATTTGGGTTACATCATAGATGAGAAAGGTGTGCATGTGGATTTGGCAAAGATCCAAGTCATTGGGGATTGGCCTGCCTCGACCAGTCTAACAAAGCTTCACAACTTTTTAGGCATTGCAGATTTTTATCAAAGGTTCATGTTGGGACTCTCCCATATCACTTGGCCTTTGAGTCAGATTATGAAGGGCAAAGTGAAAGAATTTTTTTCCTAATCCAAGTCCCAATAGAAGGTGTTCATTGAGTTGAAGCATTGTCTTTTCTCTGCACCTATACTCGCATTTCCAGACCTGCAAGAGCCAATTGAAATCAAGATAGACATCTCCAACTTTATTATTGGTACAATTCTCACCCAGCAAGGGCATCTAGTGATCACAGTGAGACACTTTCCAATACAATTCATAAGTACCCCACCTATGATAAAGAGATGTTTTCTATCATGCAAGATTGTCGAAAATAGAAACATTACATTATAGGGGAGGAGATGGTCATCCACATAGACCACTGACATCTTTAATTTATACAACACAAGGGACATTTTAGAATGATCGCCATAAAAAGCGGTTTACTTATCTGCAACAATTCCACTTGAAAATTAAATAATAGAAGGGAAACACTAATCATGTTGCAAATTACCTCAGTCGGCCCCTAGTTGCAGCACTAACTGTTGTTCTAAACTATTATGGCCACGAAACCTCTAGACATTGACTGAAACTCTACAAGAATGATCCAGAGTTTGCCACCACATACCAGATGATAGTAGATGGAAAGAAAGTTCCAGATTTCCACTTCCATGATGCATTATTATGCTACTTGGGCAACCTTTGTGTTCCTTGAAGCGAGCGTGGAAAACTAGTTTGGGAGGCGCACTACGGTTGGGTCGCATAATACTTTGGTGTGGAGAAAATCATTTTCATACTACAAAAGTATTTTTATTGGCCAAGACTCCAACATGATCTTGGAAAATATATCAGATCATGCACTGCTTGTGCCATCGTTGAGCCAACCATCAAGAAGTAAGGCCTGTACACTCTGCTGCCTAATCCCAGCTAGTCCTAGGAATCCATCTCCATAAATTATCTATCTAACACCCCTTCTACCAAGCATGGAAATGAATTTTTATTTGTGGTTGTGGACAGATTTTCTAAGATGGCTATATTGGCAGCTTGCAAGAAGAGTATCATAACAGAGGACACTACCAAACTCTTTTTTAAACAAGTGTGGGTACATTTTGGGATCTCGCGAGTCATTATATTACACCAACATAGAAGGTTCCTGAGCACATTCTAGTCAAGGCTCTATACATTATTGGAAACCAATCTCACCAAGTCGACTGCATTCCTACCCGAGACTGATGGCTAGACAAAGGTCGTCAACAAGATGATAGTGCACATACTACACATGTACAACTCCAAGCATCCATAAACCTAGGATGAGAGCCTTCCTTATTTTTAACACAGTTATAATAGATCTATCCATAGCTTGACTGACCACAGTCCCTTTCAAGAGGGTTTGGGATTCAACCATTGTGTCTGATTGATGTTTCCATGTCTCATGTGACTACACAAACATAATCTACACATGTACAATTCGAGGCTGATAAAGCAACCAATTTGATTAAATGCATCCGCCAACAAGTGCATGACGTCTTGGATAAGTCAAATTCTAAATACAAGTAGTGGCATGATCAACATCGAGTGCCACATAAGTTTTAGGTGGGTGCCAAAATCTGGTTTCATTTGCAGAAAGAATGCCTTACCGAAGCCCATCAGAAACTCTGAACACTATGATACGGGCCTTACACCATCACCAAGGCTATGGGAGACAATGCTTTCAAGCTCAACATTCCCCCATTCCTCGACCTGCACCCAATGTTCAATGTGGATTCCCTTCAACCATACTTTCCACCATTTCTAGACACATTAGACATTTCAAGACAACTAACACCAATAGATCTCAACCAAGACTGCATGGAAGATGCCACAACTAATCGGATCATGGACACACAAATCAAGAATACTTTCCAATAGAAGATTCAATTGTATCAAGTTGTCAAAAATGTAGAAATTCTCTACAAATCTCACTATTCTGAGACCATCTAGAAAATATGTTGTAGGTTAACCTGATAATCCAATATAACCAAAGCAAAATTCTATAACCTACTTCTACTATCAATTTGCAGAAGCTTAAAGATCGAGCTGAACACATATAACCGGGAGAAGTAGAATTAATCACACAATACACATGAAAATACTTTGGGGAAATCCTCAGCTAAAAACCCCACTATCTGTATTATCATACAAGGTGGAAATACATAGGAATTATACAAAGCCTTAGCTCTCACAAGTAGCCAAATCTCAGTACAATCCTCACAGATGCTCACAAGCAATTCTAGCTTCTCTCAAGCCTTCCTCTCTGCCCTCCAAGCTCCTATTTCCTTGTGCTGTTCGTCTGGGATGATTCACCTTCAACCAAGTGGAACACTGCTCTCACACACTGTCAGAACTACACAATCCTCAAGGAATTATTCCTTCTGCATGCATGACTTTTCTTTATAAGAAAACACATGCAACTGATAGTACAATGTCCTTGTCTTTAATCTCAACTGGGTCTTTCTCAGAATAGACATGCATTAGTTTCTGATGAGGGAATCTCCAGTTAATTGGAGTACACTAGTTGAGTGCATGCATGCATCAACTGACTATTAACTCTCTATTAGTTCCTCAAACAGTTTGGAACTAATTTAACTGGACTTAACTCAGTAAACTGAGTTAACTAATTACAAATCAAATATAACTCAATCTTAT
>APFE030134906.1:35529-46254 GCA_000404065.3 Pinus taeda
ATGTGGAATGAGGCTCCACTGTCAAGATACCAAACACAACCCATCATCGATGACACCATGCATGCAATGAGGGTAAAGTCCATTTTGAACTGAGAGGCTAATGCCTCACCTTTCGATCCTTCCGAGGATCCCTTCTTGGACTTCTCTGATGGGCAATTATTTGCATAATGTCCCATCTCGTGACAATTAAAGCATATTACTTTAGACTTGTCAACCTTCTTCCCTCCATGAGAAGAATTCGATTTGGAATGGGAAGCCTTCCCCTTTCATTTCCTTGCCTTATTTGCTAAGGATAGATTTTCTTCATCATCATCCTTGGATGAAGAACCATCTCATGTGCTCCTCCTAATCTCCTCCTGCATGAGATTCAATCACAATCGTTCCCAATCTGAAAGTTTCACCCTTCCATTCACAAAGTCCTGGTAGCTATTCAAGCTCTTTGGAAGGCCAAGGAGAGCGAGGCTCACCATATCATCATCGGTAGTAGTTATTCCCACACTGCTAAGCTCATCTCTGCAGGTGGTGAGCTTGTTCAGATATGTGGAAATAGTATCGCCCTTCTCCATCTTGATTCTTCGAAGCTTATCCTTGTGTGCCAATTTCCTCTAATCACTACTATTATGGTAGAGGTCCTTCATTCTCTTCCACATTGAAAATGGAGTATTCTTCCCATGGAGGCTCGAGACAATATGGTCTCGAACTCCCTCAAGGATGATCCATCTCGCCTTCACCACACACTTCTTCCACTCAACCAACTCTTGTGCATTAGTTGAAGCTGGCTTTGGGATTTCTTTGATCAAATGAAATCCTTCAAGCCATTGTCTTCTAATACAACCTCCATTCTATCTTTCCATGCTATGTAATTTGAGCTACCTTCTGTTGTGCTGTACAACAACTCCCCATTTCATAAAATTTTTCTTTAAAATCATAATATGAAATGGGTCCCTTTTAAACATAGATGTGTGAATAAATTGGTATCAACTCATTATTAGAAAAATCTTCATCAAAAGGTCCAATGGAAATGTTATATTTTAAAATAAACCTTTTGAACTATAATCAAATCAGTCTTATAAATAAATATAAAGTTCTTTATTATTGCAATAAAATGATCGCAAGATCGCATATCGCAACAATAAAGAAAACATATGCATGCACCCATTAACTTACTCTGATCCTAAAAGAAAATAACTATCGGATAATGGGAAAGGTGAATAGAAAGTGTAATAAAAGACCCCCCCTCATTTCTCCGATGCGATATCGCTATCGGCAATCTTAGGATGCAACCCAGCACATGTTTAAGACACATTCAAATCCTCCGATACGATAAGGCGTATCGCCATCGGAGATCGGCGATGTTGCAATTGCATAAGTAGCATGACCCAAACCCATCTTTGATTGCGATGCATTAAATAAAGGCGCGTGTTTCAAAACATATTTAAAAGGCTTGCGTGTATTATTTTGGACTATTATTAAAGCCTTCCCGTTCACGTTACCAATCACCGATCACGATTTACTTTCGATTATCCGCCAAAAAATCTAAGCCACGCTTGAATGGATCATTCATCATATAAACGATATGATGGGTACTTAAAACTCCTTTACCATGATTGACAAGTTAAACGACCAATTAATGAAGCAGTTATGCCGAGATTTTCCCTTAGATTGTATCTGCGGCAATTTCTCTATAATCTTTGATTATTCGCTAATTGATATAATTCTTTCATATTGGCTCATACTACCTATTCTTTGTATCACGTTGGTTTCGTTCCTTGCCATAACCTAAAAGAAATATAACAAAGCCTTTCTTGAAAAGTTCGCAGAAGAGAACGAGACTCAATCGGCCCCAATTAAGCAGTGAAGACAAAATCCCGAAAAGCACAAACATGAATCATCAGGTAAGTACTCTGTAGATTCATTGTGTTCTCCTTACTGTTATGTCGGGGCAATGATGTGTAGAATGTGGAGATTGCATGATTCTACGAAATTTACTATTGAAATGGTTCCTTTGATGGAAGCGGCGGTTAATAGTGAAATGATGGATTGGGCAAACATATTGTCTGACAAGTTAGCTACTGCAATTCTTGAATCCAGATCAAATACATTCGTAACCACCATAACTATTCCCCGTTTCTATTACAATTCTTATGTTATGGATACTCTTTGCTTTAATTCTCAATTTCCCATACTCGGGTAGAGGTGGACTTCACAAGACCCTCAGCCAAATCACATTTATCATCAAAAGTTATGGAAGGTGCATTATAAAGACTACTTTTACCAAATTGGTAACGGTTTTGTGGTGCCTCTCTATTATGCCACCTTTGATAAGCCTGCCCCAAAGATTTCAATGGAAGCAGAGATTGACTTGACTGTTGTAGGAAATTGGTTTGGGGAAGACAAGTTTACATATATAAGGGTTTTTGGTAGTCTCACAAGACCTCATGTCCTTCCTCTGTATGTACTCGATAAGCTGTTAGCTCGAGAATTGGCTTACCAAATATCAACAGCAGGAATATCCAAAACTCTTAGGAATTCTAAAAACAGGTTTGGCCTACATTTCCTTTGAGATGCAATGTTTATACTCTACTTGATTACAAGCATGCTGAAAAGGAGGTAGAAAAGATAAACATGCTCAATCTCGCAACTATTCCTAACAGGCAATTCGATCCAAGGAAAGTTGCCTATACTGTTCTTGAAAAAGCCAAACTAACAAGGTTTAAACATGAAAAAGACGAATTTGATGACCTGTTTTCTTCAGCAGAATCATTATTCCAAGTACAAACATTGGCCAAAATGAAATATAATGATGAAGGGCTAGTAGAATTTAGTAGGCTCAAAGAACAGAGGTTGCAAACTCTACCTCTCGACTTATTAGAAACAACCCCAAAAACTCAGTCAAGTGAGCCTGAACAACAAATTATTGATAAACCTCCTACTATAGAGAAGATTCCCAAAAAAGGAAAAGAACCAAAGCAGAAGAAAGAGCAGGGGAAAAAACAGGACAAGAGCAGTGAACACATCAATCTAGATACCCAGATTGATCCCAAGCTCCTCCAAGAATGGCAACAATTCGATTCTATTATAAGCAATCTGGAAGGTTCACAAGGTTTCAGCACACCTAAAATAACAGTCGATCAAGATACAACGACAACAACGGTTCCAATTGAAGGAACCAGTGACCTACCCACCAGCACAGATGTAGAAATAATTCCTAAGGATCCATCTGATCAGATTTTTTTGCAGATAGAAGACATACCACCATTAGACGTCTTTTACAGTCCCAAACATAGGGCTGTAGTGAAAAGACAAAGGAAAAGGAGGAGACTTTATCAATCTTCCCTTTTACCAGCACAAATAGAGATGGCTAATGTGGTATGGAAGGAAGAATTTAACCCTTCCGATGACCTTACAAAAATTTCTCAGTATGCCGGAGCCTATTCGGCAGCCATTATGGATAAAGCCTCGGAAGTAAGCAATCTACTTAAGGAAAGAGACCAAACAATTGTTTCATTGCAGTCACAGGTGTCCGAAGCACAACGAAAAATAGAACAGTTAGAACAACAAATATCAATACAACAGCAGATAAACAATCAATTAAATGAGCAATTGCTCAAGGAGAAGCAGAGGATAGACTTAATCGCAGTACAGAAACAAAAGGAATTATCCAAATGATTGGCCAGATTGAAGACAATGAATGAACAAATGAGTAAGACGAAAGACGAGCAAATTGCTCAACTGTCACACCAAGTAGAAAAGTTCAAGAGTCTTCCGCAACCAGCAGATTTCATGTCTGAAGCTCTCCAGATCAATAAAGCATTGATTACACAGCTAAAACTACTATGTCATAACATTTCTTTGGTTGAGCCCCTTTGTGAGATTACTACATCAATAGTTGACAAATCAGTCGATGCCAGGTAGGATTTGGAACAAGCCGATGAGACTCTAACCAACTTTCTCGCTTGGCAAGACACCAGTGAAGGGCAAGCCGCGCATCTGCCTAAAATTCTAGAGTCACACAAAGAAATCCTTTTCCTAGAATGGCAGTCACAACTAATGAAAGCGGAGAGAGAAACCTCAAGATGCAGATTATCTACCAGTAATTTAATTGAGTTAATCAATGACACTCTTTATCTGTCTAACATGATTTCATAGTGCACTCCAGGTAAATTACCCTCAGCCAAATCATTGGAACAAACATGCAATCAAGAATTGGAGAAGAATGAAAGATTAATCGCCGGCATCCAAAGTTTAACTTAGGATACCTTTTAGTTTTTCTTAGTTAAACCATACAGTCAAAGTGCCACACTCAAATGTTTAACCGATGCGATCAGTTGCATGATTCCCGAAATCCATGATGCCACATACTCAGCCCAACTGCATTCTCGTCTCACTCGCCCTCCAGAATTACAACCAATGCTTGCTATCTGCCAGCTCAAGCCAAAGGGAGATCATACGAAACAGAACCATGCTGCCGACTGCAAACAAGCCGATTCTGAGGAGATACTGATGATTTAGTTGTACCAATTAATAAAATTTTATTTTGTAATTACTTAGCTTAATTAGTATTTATAGGCCCTTTCATGCATTTAGAAAGGGTCCTCAGTTTTTGTATAAACTCAAATAAGGAAGTCACACTATTGTTCTTCTGGTATATTTTTATAAAGACTGGGCCAGTATTATGAATCTTAACAAAGAAAGCTTTGATGGGATGTGCACTATTGCCTTGTTGTGAAAGTATTTCTAAGTTAGAGGAAGGAATTTGAATGCGATTGATATCAGGAGTGATCCAAATAACATATGATACTATTATCTATGCTCGTGTTTCATTCTTTTATGTGAATCAACATTTGTTTAATCTTGCTATCATTGGATATATGTATGTGTTTTAACAACAGTCCTTATACTTATCACTATTGAATGTTTAAGGAGTGTTATTCTTTCAATCATATGTATGTAAGTGATATATGATGAATAGTGTAATAATGTTTTAATCATTACTTTGTTCAACTACTTGAACAAAGTGATTATCATATGAATAAATGTCTTTGTTTACCAATAGAGTCATCTATATGCCTGTTTGTGGATAAAGATCATCAAAAGTTACACTTAAGTAGAAATTCCCCAAGATAGATTAGTTGTTCATAATTTTACTTTCGAGATTAAATCATTCATCCATTATCATTATATATTAGAGAACCAACCATTTATTCACCCCCTTTATCCATCATTGGGAAACTAGTCCCATTATTTCCAGTCGGAGCCACCACACCAAACGGAAAATGAGTTGCCTTTAAGGTCCGGATCAGGTGGTTTTCCCCGATGTTGTTGCAGCAATTTTCGAGGCATCAACATTTTTGGCGCTAGAAGGAGGGCATGAACTGTGAATGGCAAGAAAACCTAAACCTATAGACCATTCTGAGAGTAAATCTCCCTCCACTTCACCTTGGACCTCCCGTTTGCATGCTGGATCACCAATATTCAAACAAGAAGAAGAGGAGTCAACTACCACTGCTCAAACCCACCATACTTCAGATCAATTAAGTCCCGAGTCCCCTGAAGTGCAGTCTCTCATCCAGAAACTTCAAGGCTTTTCGATATCACCACAGAAATCTGAGGTATATCAAGGCAGTGAGACTTTCAATCTACCTCACTTTCTCATCAGACTTCAAAGTGGGAAGCTCGGTATTGAACCTAGTGAGTTGCCTTTACCCAAAAGGAAAAGGGCAAAAAAGAACATTGAAGGATCTGACAGTGAGACTTTCTCATCATCATCCTCCATTTCATCTTCCCCGGTGCAAAGTCAACCATCCATCCCTCCATTACACATTGTTGTTCAACAGGGATCAGGAATTTCAACATCCTCACCTCAAACCTCAATATCAACTCCTTCTTAAACATCTGGAATCCCATCGGCAATATCATCTATTATAAGTTTGACAATGACTCAAAATCCATGGAGTAGTCCTGGTGCGGTCAATATGCCTGCACCATTGCACCCATTGCTAGATTCTACTGAAAAATGGTTGCCAAAATTTAATCCAGATACAGGGACACAAGCCGAGGAGCATATTAACAATTTCATGTTGTTGGTTAATTTAAAAGGAGGGACAGAGGAAGATGTTGTTGTTAAGATTTTCCCTTATACTTTACAAGGATCAGCTGGATCTTTGTATTTTTCCCTGCCCTCTGGATCCATTACAAGTTGGAACATTTTTCAAGAACAGTTTCTAACTAAGTATGGCGATGATAGATCTTTAGCAACATTAATCAACGATCTCTCCAATCTTAGGATAGAATCCAAAGAATCTATAAAAGAGTTCAACTCACGATTCAATAAACTCTTGAATAAGATTCCAACCGCCTCTAAACTAAGTGAGCAAATCAGAAGCGAATGGTATATAACAACCCTACCCTCAAATATAGTTATTTTTGTAGATAGAGCTACAAAACCAACTTTAGCTGAAAACATGAAGGAGGCACTTTCTGTAGAGAAACATATTGTCGCTTTAGAGAAGAAAGATGCTCTTGAAGATAGAAAATCCAAAAAAGTTTCTTTCAAGGATGAGTCAAAGAAGAAAACCCCTAAAGATCTATATGATATGGAGGATCTCCAAAAAGTTCTCAAGACTATGTCAAATGAGATGGTAGAAATCAAAAAGCAAGTTGCTGAGACTTCAACTAAAAGGCCATTTAGAAATTTTAAGAAACCTAAATCAAAACCACCAAATGTTATATCCAATGCAGATTCAGATCCCGAAGAGGAAGAAGAGGACGAAACAATCTTATCATCCACAAAACCCAAAGAAGACGAGATTGTAGAATGTCATGGGATGGGGGACTTTATTTTACCTAATTTCGATACAGAAAATGAACAGGAAGCTTTCCTTGTGTCTACCAGGAGTAAGGGTACTCCTGAACCTGTTCACACAACTTCGAAGAAAAGGAATGCAGGTACCACTACTATTAAAGAAAAGGTTCCCACAAAGAAAGCTGCAGCAATAGCACCCCAAAATCAGCCATCATCTTCAAATCTACCTTCAACATCTAAGATGTTGGTAAGATCAGATTCTATGGATTACAATATTATCGAAGATATGAAGAAAACAAAGGAAAATATTACTATATTTGAACTTAGAAAACTCAAACATCAACAGAAATTACTTCTTAAGGAGCTAAATGTTGTTCCTTCTTCACCTCTTCCAAATGCTGTAATGTCCAAAGCTGCTAATGATTCAGGCCAACCACCTCCTGGTAGAGTGGAAGCTACTGATGCTGTTTTAATTGGAGATAGATCAAATTCACATACCCCTCCTTTCCTCTTAACCTATGAGATCTATAATAGAAATCTACACAACTGTTTGATTGACTCAGGGGCCTCCTCTAATATAATGCCAGCTTCAGTTTGATCCAAACTGAAAATTGAACCCCAAAAGTCTGTAATTCACATTGTACAGTTGGATAGAACAAAGGTCCAGGTTTTAGGAGAAATCAACTCAGTAACTATCAGGTTATCAGCTGATCCAAGAGTGGTTCAGAGAATTGATATTCTAATTGCTGATATACCTGAATTTTACAGGTTGATTATGAGTAGAGACTGGTTTAAGAAACTCCATGCTTATATTTCCACCGATTGGTCCCATATGTGGCTACCTTATAAAGGAAATCCAAATCAGATCAAGATTGATCGGGAGAAACATATGACCCATACTGTTACTGAATTTGAACAGGAAAATCAACCAATAGCATTCAATAACAATATTTTGGGGAATTTCTCATCCGAATCATTCTTTGGCAATTTCACTGCCCAACCATCTCCTTTCTTAGTTAATCATTTCGCATCTCAAATCGAAAATTTCTCACAAACCGATAGATCAAGATGTGTTAATATCACTGAGGAAACTGTAAATAAAATTGTTGATAATTCTTTATTTTGGTCTTTATACTTTGATGGGTCTAAATCTAGTGAAGGTGCAGGAGCAAGATGTATTTTAGTAAGTCATGAGGGAGAAAAAACTATGTTATCGTGCATATTGGAATTTGAATGCACAAACAATACAACTGAATATGCGGCCTTAGTTCAAGGACTCTACAAAGCTATCGGTCTTAAAGTTCAATATTTGAAAGTGTTTGGTGATTCAGAAATTGTTATAAAACAAGTTAGAAATACAATTCAATGCCTTTCTACTCATCTCAAAGACTATCAGTCTTTGGTGCAGGAACTCATATCTCAATTTTTAGCATTCAATATTTCTCCTATCCCTAGGACCCAAAATGCAGCAGCAGACCTGCTAGCTAATGTTGCTTCCAAACTTCTACCTTCCGAAGATTACAGCCCAGACAGATTTTCAGTAGAGTTAATTTTTAGACCATCAATTCCTGATAATGTCACCAATTGGCGAGTGTTCAATCATGATGAAGACATTTTAAATTTCTTGACTTCCAACAAGTCCTACGATGATCAAATCATTGATGAAAGTGATCATGACCTTCAAATGAAAGAAAAGCAAGAAGAAAACTCAATACCAAAACCAGTGGTCAAGTTAGAAGATCTTTATGATATTAAAGATAGGGTTTAAACAGGTGACCAATTCAAAGCTCCAGAGTTCCACTTTAAGATTTGAGTTGATAAACTTAAGTACTAAGGAAAACCCTCAAAACATCAATTTGGGATTAGGACTTTCTTTAGAAGAAAGAACAACATTCATTAGATTTTTACATAAGAATAAATATGTCTTCGCTTGGAAATATGATGATTTGAAAAAATACGATACATCGATCATTCAACATACTATTCCAATGCTCTCTGAAAAAACTAGTGCAAAAGGTATGGTATCTTACTTAATTCAAAGAAGTCCTTTTTTGCTCTTAATCAAGGAAAGCTTTTGGGCTTCATTGTTTTGAAGGATGGTATTTATATTGATCTAGATAGAATTAAAGAGATTTCTGATATTCCATTCCCTCATAATAAAAAAATCCATGTAGTCATTTTTGGGTCAAATTAACTTTGTTAAATGATTTGTTCCAGATTTTTCCCAGATTATTTTACCATTGCAAACAACGATAAAAAAAAATTTGGTGTTTAAATGGGGACCTGCAGAGAAAGAGGCATTTGATTCTATCAAACAATCAATAATTAACGCCCCTGCTTTAAGCACTCCCAATTTTTCAAGTCATTTCATACTATATACCCTCGCATCCACCTTGTCTTATGCAACAATGCTGACTCAGATTAATGATCAAAACTTGGAAGCACCGATCTCATTTTATAATTCAAATCTCCAAGGTTCCAAACTTAATTACTCGGAAGTTGAAAAGCAAGCCTCTACTGTATACAAAGCCATTAAACACTACAGACCCTTTCTCTTAAAAGCTCACACAAAAGTTATAGTTCCTTTTTCAGCAGTAAGACAATTATTAGTTCAAAGGGAATTAGGAGAAAAGAGAGCAAATTGGGTCACAACATTACAAGAATATGACTTAGAGATCAAGCCAGCAAAGATTGTCAAAGGCCAAGGTTTTTGCAGGTTGTTAACAGGAGCATCCAATATTCAAGAACCTGATGGTACAAAAGACACTGAAGAGATCAATCAGATAAGTATCACAGATCCTGAATCACAATATGCAGATCTGATTTTCTATTTGAAAAATGGATACGCTCCTTCTAATCTCTCCTATAAAAACAAACGTGCCATTAGATTGAAAGCGAAAAAACTTCATAATTGTAGATAATGTATTGTTTAGGCGAAATTATGATTCAATTCTATTAAGATGCTTAGAAAGACCGGAAGCGCAAAAGGTTTTGCAAGAGCTACACGATGGAGCAACAGGAGGACATTTTGGAGTTGATACAACAGCTAACAAAATCATTCATGCTGGATATTATTGGCCCACGCTATTCAGAGATACTCATGAATACGTAAGGAAATTCCGAAGTTGTCAAATCTCCAGTGGAAGACAAAGAAAGCCAGCTTTCCCTTTGCAACCAGTGAACATTGAACAACCTTTTGAACAATGGGGATTAGATATCATTCTGGAAATCACTCCACATTCATCTAAACATCATAAGTATATCCTTACTGCCACTGATTACTTTAATAAGTGGGTTGAAGCAATTCCTCTAAAGACAACAAACTCTGAGGCAATTATGGAATTCATAGATCAATTCATTATTACCAGGTTTGGTGTCCCAAACGCTCTTGTTTTTTATAATGCATCTTATTTCTCTGGAAATTCTATGGTTGAGTTCGCTATCAAAAGGGGGTTTGAATTGAAGTATTCTGCAAATTACTACCCCCAAGGTAATGGTTCAGCAGAATCCATCAATAAAAATCTTATTAAAATCATTAAGCGAACTATTGAGCAGAATCATAAAAACTGGCATAAATCTTTGATATTTGCACTATGGGCTGATAGAATAACATAGAAGGCCTCCATAGGCACTTCTCCATTTAATCTAGTATATGGAAAGGAAGCTGTCATACCAACCAATTTAGAACTTCCATCTCTAGTTTTAGTGCAGTTTATTGAAGAAATTCCCTCCTCTTCTATTGAACTAAGACATGATCAAATTTTGAAACTAGAAGAAGAAAGGGAAAAAGCCAAAGTTATACATGAAAAACATCAACAAATTATCAAGTCATCTTTTGATACAACTTCAACCAGTTCAAAGCAATTACAAGTTGGTGATCTAGTTTTGAAATGGGACAAAGCCCATGAGGATAAAGGAAA
>APFE030134918.1:0-10422 GCA_000404065.3 Pinus taeda
AGAGGGAGAGAGAGAGAGAGAGAGAGAGAGAGAGAGAGAATGGGAAGAGATAGAGAGGGAAAGGAAGAGGGAGAGATAGATAGATATGGGGAGAGAGAGAGAGAGAATGACATACGTTTAAGGGGTTGAGATAGAGGGACAAATAAGGATAGCTAGAGGGAGGTATAAATGTAGATGACAGGGGGAGAAACGAAAGAAGAGAAATATAGAGTGAGATGGGGGAGAGAGGGAGGGGAAGAGAGACAAGGAGAGGGGAAGAGAGATAGGCACATCATGGAATATGAAGAGAGAGGGAATAAGAAAAATTCTCACGGAGAGAAATCCAAACATATTAGATATATCTAGAAAGTCATGAATATTTTAGATTTTCACTAAAATAGATGTATTGATTTCAATGTAGTTGTTGATTTCAAATCATATTTCAACAAATGCACTATATGCATTGGTTTTAGTGTAGATTTCGCATTATAATTCTATTTAATACCTTACACTAGATGCATTGATTTCAATTTCGATGTTTATTTCTACTCATATTTGATTTCTTGCACATGATTCATTAGTTTCAGTGTACATATATATTTCTAATCCTTTTTTATCACTTGCACTATATGCATTGATTTCAATGTAGATGTCGATTTCTAATCATACTAAATACCTTACACTAGATGCATTGATTTCAGCATAGATTTTGGTTTGTACTCATATTCTATTCCTTGAATTAGATGGAACAATTTCAGTGTAGATATTGATTTCTAATCCTATTTGATTTCTTGCACTAGATGCACTCATTTCAGTATAGATGTTGATTCCTAATCCTATTTGATTGTTTGCACTAGATGCATTGATTTTAGTGTAGATTTTGACTTTTGATTTGATGCAACAAGATGTATGATGTACATTAATTTCAAAGTAATTAGGTTATATAATGTGTATTGATTTCAGTGTAAGCACATCTCTACCTCCTCTATCTATATCTCTATATCCCATTGTCTTTCCTTCTTTATCTCTCTATCTCAACCCCTAAATATACACAATCTCTCTCCATAATCTATCTATCTCTCTCTCTACCACTCTCCCTTTCCCCTCCCTCCCTCTCTTCCACTTTTTTCTCTCTTTAACATTTCTCTCCATATCTATATCTCTTCCTCCCTCCCTATCTTTGCATCTGTCTTCTTCCCTCTTCCCTCCCCCCATCTAAATCTCTATCTCCCATTGTCTCTCCTTCTCATGCCCAAAACATACACACACTCTCTCATTGTAAGGACATAAAAATTATTCAACCATAAATATAATACTTGAATTTTCATCCTAAATAAAATGTTTGCTTACCCCAAATGTTTGCTTCTTGAAACTATAAACTATTTATAAATAAGTACATTCTTATTATTCCCATTTACCATCATTCAATATTGTTAGCAAATATTTACAATTGAAAATTATTTGGGTTTTAACACTTGATAAGTCACAATGACTTAATTTGGATAAAACTACTATTAATATTGGAGAGCAACATAGATAAGGTATTTTGCTCAAGTAAAATATTTGAATGTTCTATGATTCCAACCATTCTTTTCATATGAGCGATATGAGAAAATGGAGAAGCTAATAAGTGTGACAATAAGAATAGTAAAAAAAAATAGTTTCTAATTAATTGTAATGAAGATTGTTTGTAATTGACTATATTCTTAGTGTTCACATTTTATATCTATCAAAATTGTCACATTGATACTGTGCACTCAAAATTTGTATTTCATCATTTTTCATCATTCAAGTTACTAGCAGTCTCTCTCATCTTAACAAACTGAGGTAACTAATAAAATTTTAAATTAAATTGACCAAATTAATATTAGACATATTTAGCATATTTAAAATGATAAAAATAATTAGATGTTCAACAATTTTTTTTATGACTGCACATGATTGAAACTAACCTATGTCCATCTTAACACAGGATCTATCAAGCACTCAGAGGGATCAAATTTCTCGAAGTGCAAAACTTTCCTCACTTTTTGCACTCAAAAAAGAGGTTTTCACCTCAAGAGATTTGATCCCTCTCAGTGTTTGATAGATACGATGTTAAGATGGATCTAGGTTGATATTATAAAGAGTTATGATGAATCTAAGCTCGTATTCTTGCATCGTATTCCCCATACCTTTAAATAGACTTGATCACATGGTAAATCATTAAACCCATCTAATGACTAACTCAAACTTATATATAATTATCATTTTTTTGTTATAATTTTATTAATTTGAGAGTCCAATAGTTATATAAATAAATGAAACTACTAGTGGCATTAGCAACTCGGTCATTCTCTTACTTGAGTGACATGGGGTTGATTTCAGCTAGAACTACTATACCTAGGGCCTACCAACTGTCGTCTCCGTAGACTGGGCTACTCTAGGGGATTTGGAACTTTTGTCTCTTGGTTTACATAATAATTCATATCATGGAAATAACTAATGAAATTGCACCCTACAAACATTTTACGCAATAAATATAAAACTGATTTAACTCATAATTATAAATTACATCTACATAAATAATTGAAAACTATTTCAAAATCGAAAAAAAAATATTATATTTTAATTAATCTAATAAAATAAATATTAGAAATAATTGCCTATTGTGATCATAAATTTCCATTATATATATAAATAAATTAAATAAGTACTTTGTAGATGAAGAAATTTCCTCACTTGATATTTTAGATCCATCTTAATCCCTGATCTATGAAACGCTGAGAGGGATCAAATCTCTCAAGGTTAAGTTGGATCGAATATCAACACTTGATAGATCCTGTCATAAGCTGGATCTATGTTGGTATAGAATACTATATAATATCTATATTTGTATCTATGTGTGTCATTATTATTCCATTTCTCTATCTCAACCCCCAAACATATACACTCTATCTCCATATCTATCTATCTCTCTCACCCTTCATCTTTCTCTTCCTTTCCCCCTCTCTCTCTTCCCCTTCTCTCCCTCTCTCTCTCTTCCCCTTCTCTCCCTCTTTCTTTATCTTTCTCTCTCTCTTCCCTCCTCTCTCTATGTAACTCTTTCCATCTTTCCCTTCTTACTCCCTCTCTCTCTCCACCTTTCTCACTCTATGTCGTTATTCTTCCCTCCCACTCTCTCCCCTTCTCTCTTTTGATTTTTCTCTTCCTTCCTCTCCCTCGCTTTCTCTCTCACATCCCTATGTCCCTACCCCCATCACTCCATCTCTCCCTCTTCCCTCCAACTCTTTCACTATCTCCTTCCCTCTCTCCTTCTCACACTCCCCTCCATTTTTGTGACTCCCTCTCTCTCTCTCCTCCCCTTTTGTCTGTTAGAAAATCAAAAGGAATAAAATATTTTCTTACTTTGATAATAACTTATGATAATTTTTAATTATATTCTATTCTTATGTCTTCTTTTCATCAAGAAACTATCAAACAATAAAGAGCATTAAGATCACAATAACAATAAAACATAATATGTAAGATCTCACCTATGGAAAAACCCCTCCTAGGGGAAAACCCAGTTAGAATTCTCTTCTTCTTATAGAATGAAGACAAAATGAGACTTTCAAGACCTCTAGACCAAGACAAAGATTCCCTCCAAGCACCAAGTCATCCTTCCAAGAAATGCTTCTTCACATAAGCTTATGTGAACAAAGTCAATGAAATTCAAACTTCTCTTTTGTTGGTCAAATCATAGTTTCGGCCCTCAACTACAGGTTTGCAACTTAGTCTGTAAATTTCAACACTATAACAGTTCAATAACCCTTGTCCTTCTTGCACGTGTGAGCAGAAATTGTTAAGAATTAGGTCTTCTTTCCTTGACCAAGTTTTCTTATTCTCTTCTAGTCTCTTCGCACTTCCTTTCTTCTTCTTTCTATTGTAGATCTAACTAAGTGATTGAAGGTGTTAAATGAATATGCATACCACTTCTATATATAACTTTCCATGTGGTCGAATAGGCCTTCCTAGGGTGAGTTCTTCAGGATATTCCGACTTGGTCTTGGAGGATTCTTTCGACACTTTAAACACAAAAATAAATCTTTTCTTATGATGCAAAATGGCCACTAGGATATTATATACATGACAATGACTCTCTTGATTTATGAAAAATAATATTTTGACTTTAAAATACTTAAAAGCATGAATAATATTCTTGACCTAATTAACTTGAGCATGAAACCCATGCTTATAAAATAATAATTCTTTTTCTCCTTTTTCCTTTTACGTCAAATATACAAAATCAAGAGAACACGAGTCATTATTAAGAACGAACCTAATTACATCTTTCAACGATCTCCCTATATCCCTCATCTCCTCTTCCCTTTCTTCCCTCCTCTCTTCTCTACCTCATTTTCTCGCCATATCTCCCTTGTCACTCCCTCTTTCTCTCCATGTCTATGTCTCTATGCCTTTGTTATTTCCTCTCTCTCTCCCCCTCTAATTCTCTCTCTCTCTCTCTTTCTGTCTCTCCCTCTCTCCTTCTCTATCACCCTCCTTTCTTTGTTCCTTATTCTCTCTCCCCCCCTCTCTCTCTCTCTCCCTCTCCCTCTCTCTCTCTCCCTCTTCACCCTCCAACCTTTTTACTATCCCCCTGTTCTTAACTCTTAAATTTGATCCCATTCTATTACGTTTAAGAAAGTATCTAAATTTAAAAAGTTGAATTGGTTGTAAAATATTAAACATCTGTTTTGGATAAATCATGTCAAAGAAAATACAATAATGAAAAACCTAAAAAAAGCATGCTATATCTTCCTCTATTATTGTTATTCATTTCCCTTGCTCTCATCGGTTGGATTCTAAGTTAGGATGGATCTACGCTAGTTCTTCATAATATTATTTATATTATATAAAGTTCACATCATTATACATAAAAGCATTCTGTTTTTTAGTTTTATTAAAACCTTGATTTAATTCGTATGGAAATATTTTTAGTAGTTGTGAGAATAGAGGGTTTAGATATATCTCACAAGTGCGTATAACATTTTTCCTTTCAGATTGGATTGAAAAAAAGTTATCAAATTAAAATTAAATAAGATATTTTGATTCTGAAATAACTTATGGTTTTTGGGCATGTGTTATTGATAAGTCATGATATTGGACCATGGCATTGTAACAAATCATATTTGCAAATTAATAATATCCATTGTAAAGTGCCGGTAAATATTCATAGTTAAGTATCTTTTCATATTGTTATTAAATATTTTGAATGTGAAATAAGTTATGATTTTTTGACATGTAGTATTGATAAGTAATGGTATTGGCCCATGGTATTATAAGATATCTTATTTATAGGTTAATAATATATATGGTAAAGTGAGGTTGAATATCCATGGTTAAGAAACTTTTTATATTGTTAATAAAATATTTCGATTATGAAATAATTTATATATTTTTGGGTAGGTTGTATTGGTAAGCCATGGTATTGACCCATGATATTGTAATAAATCCTATTTACAAGTTAATAATACCCATTCTAAAGTGGGGGTGAATCTCCACGGTTAAAAATCTTGTCATATTGTTATAAAATATTTTGGTTGTGAAATAAGTTATGGTTTTTGGGAATGCCGTATTGATAAGCCATGGTGTTGGCCCATGGAATTGTAACAAATCCTATTCACAAGTTAAATTAATTGTAAGATTTTTTAAATTTTTTTCAACCATATTTTTCTTTGTTTTCGTTAAAATTTAATGGGAATTTTTTGGAATGATAATTTTCAACTCTATTATCAGTTGGAATTGTCAACTACTATGTAGTACTTGCTTATCAAGTGATATAAATTATCTATAACAAATTGAATTTTATTAATTTGGCGTACATTTCAAGTGTCTCAAATTTTTTAAAATAATGAATATCTACATTGAGGTAGCTTGGTGATATGAAACAGTAGCAAGTGTCAACCACTTTTGTAATATTTGTCCCCACACCATATAAATAATCTATAACAAATTGAATTTTATTATTTTTATTAATTTAACTTTTTATGATTAATTAGGTAACCATTGTAATGTTTATTAATATCACTTTCACTTTCTATTATTAATGAAGCCAATATTTAAATGTTTAAGCTCATTTCCAATATCACTTTAAATTTTTTAATTGAAATAATATTTAAAATTATTTACATACTTTCATTATACCAACACATCTTTTTATAAGTTTCAATAATAGAAGGATTATTTTATTATAGAATTTAAGATTTATATTTATAATTTCGAGTTGAATTTAATCTTATTGTACAATTTGGAATATTAAGAATGTAACTGAATAAAATCACTTCGACTTTCATTTTTTCGTTGAAGTTTTGAAATAATTTTAAAATCCACAAATTTATTTACATGATTTTACTTTGACTTTCAATTTTTCATTTAAGTTTTGAAATAGTTTTAAAATCCACAAATTTATTTACATGATTTTACTTTTTTTTGCTTAAAAAATATTTTATTGTTTCAAAATTCATGCCGTAAAAATTCAGTGTATTGTTCAGCATGTTTTCTTAAAACATTCTGTAGTGTATACACAGAAAGATAATGAAAACCATTTAGATATTATATTTAAGTGAGATCTGCTTTATATAAAACACCTTTGATTTTTTTATCACAATATAATATATAAAATGAATATAAATTCGATATTCAATTGTTTTTAACAACAGGTAAATAAAAATTGAAATTATATCATCAGTATAGATAATAGCTACGTAGCCGGAAAAACAACTAAGAAAATCAACCCGTATTATTGTTTCAAATTATAACATACATCGTCATTAGTGCGAAATTTGTAGTTTGAGCTTCTTTTGAGCCTACGTTGGGTATTTTTGAGTTCGAGGTTTCTTCTAAACCAAAAATCTGATTTTAAGAAATTTTGTAACAACATATTAGATGGTTTCTTCACAAATATTAAGGTCGAGGGTCTATCAAAACCTACAAGAAAAGCTGTGCAAACGATTGTATTCAGCGATTTAATGAGAGTGGTGACTTTAAGAAATTTTGTAACAACATATTAGATGGTTTCTTCACAAATATTAAGGTCGAGGGTCTATCAAAACTTACAAGAAAAGCTGTGCAAATGATTGTAGTCAGTGAACTGATTCAAAAAGGACACCTTGAACTGATTCAAAAAGGACAACTTACTTGTAAGGCCCACACAAGCCATGACTTAGTTCGAAATTGGCACAAGCGACGACTTTGTTCGAAACTGGTTCTCGCATCGTGAGACTTGTTTGACAAGTCAATGGGGGAAGACAAAAGTAGTAGTACACTTGATAGTTGTTTGACAAGTCAACCATGGAAGACAAGTGGTAAATGATTGTACGCAGTGAACTGATTCAAAAAAGACACCTTAGTTCTCAATATAATATTTGGAATGTAAGAAAACCAACAATAAAACAACCTCACATAGTTTTTTTTTAAATTTGAAAAACCAATATTGATAAATAATACATATTTGAAACAAGGAGCCACTGCGGTGGCGGTAGTCCCTGCCGGGGTCTGCAACGAATTGCAAAACTTGGAACAGTGGATGCAAATATTATTATGAACTTAACAGAAATGACTGGAAAATTAAAATAGCATCAGCAATTCACCAGATCATGGATAAACTAGATCTGGGATTCACCTTACAACAACAGTGATAAAAGTAGTAAATATGTCCTATCTTATTGAAAAATTAGTGATTCATATAAAGGTCTGACCAGTCCAGCTGCTGGTCCTCAGAGAATACAACGGCCTGACCCTAGCCTTCGTGCTCTTGCACTGCGTACTCTACCTTTTCTTGCAACGGAAGCAGAATGAATTCCCTGGTAACTCTCTTCATTTGCTCCATCAGAGAACCAGAAATCCCATGATTCAGCACCTCTAAAATAAGAGACACCGACACCATTGGTTACAAATTGTTCATTTTTTCCTATGTGGTTCACTGTCCCTCGAAATTTGTAACAGTTAGAATATTTGTAACAGACAGTGGCCTCAGAAAATCAATCATAGCAAGAATATTTGTAATAAACAAATTTACTTGAAAAGGTCATTTTTTCCGAAGTAAACTACAGAATTGAAATGTAGAGAATTGAACTATTGATTTTTTAATAACAAAAGTACTTTAACAACATCAATATAGACAAGTTCAACTAACCTAAAAACTTGGTTACAAATTTTCATTAATGACCCCCAAAAAATACCAATTTATCATCCACTTAATCAATCTACCTGAAAGAATCCCCACCCCTGGCACGCCATGGCAAGTTTCTCCATCTCTTTGGGCCTGCAGTCATTCTCTCCCAGCAACAACTTCATGTCAATGGCAGGGATGCCAATTTGAGGGGGAGTATTAGATAGAGATGGTCTCTCATTCTCTGATCTGATATATCTTTCAGGAAGAAGGTGGTTGGAAGCCAATTCCTGCACAATTGGGATTGTAAACCTCTTGCAAGATCCATCACCTTCCTTGTATGGCACTGCAACATTCAACATTTTTCTCAAAACAACACAGCAATTCCTAATGATTTAAATCCAAAATCAATTTTATCAATTCAAACTCAGCTCAGCAGCTACTGTGACTACAACACCCTACAACTGATTGAAATTTAAAATAGCATCAGCAATTCACCGGATCAAAACCTCGGCTCTGCATTTTCTCTAGGGTCACTAGCCGGCCAATTTCCTCCGCCCCAAAAACCCTGCCTCTGCTATTTCTTTGGCCCGAAAACCTTGTTCCTGCAACTCCTCCAACCCCGGAACTCTCTTCCCCTGAAATAAAATACCCTGCACTTTGTGGCAGGGCTCTGTGAAACACATTGAACTAGCCGCACAAACATCTGACCCAGTTGAACCATATGCAAACATCTGTCCTGCATGCAGGACACTCAGAACACGTACCAAAAACTTACGACAAACTACCCTGTATGAGCGATCCAAACTTTGGTCTAAAATTCACAAAGCGAAACAAGCCATCCAAACTTTGGTTAATTTTTTTTTTTGGATTTGGAAATTCAGCAACCCGGCAATAAGACCCAATAATAAACTTTGGAAAAGCAAGAAACATCAAGGCTCTAAAATAAAACTTTGGGTAAAAGCGAAAAACATGAATTAAATGCTCTGGTCAACCAAAATTAATAGGGAGTCAACGGAGGATCGAACGCTAATAGTCCCAGCAGGGACTAATAAGAAGAAAACAAAACAAGCTCATCCACTCACTTAATGTTCTATTAATAATAAACTACAGTTTTTTTTTTTTTTTAATTTGAAAAACAAATATTGATAAAAAATAGAAATTAAAAAAAATAAAATAAAATACAAGTTTATCGTCTATGTGGAGCAGTGGTTCACTCCCGCATGTGGGACATGACTCTAAGCCTAAACCATGGGAGAATGCAATGTTTATCAACATATTTTCTTTTCAAATTTGAAAAACAAATATTGAGAAAGAATGCATATTCAAAATAAGAAGAAAAGAATACAAGCTCATCATCTATGTGGAGCAGTGGCTCACTCGTGCATGTGGGACATGACTCTAAGCCTAAACCATGGGAGAATGCAATGTGAATGATAAACATGATTGCATGCCAATATTTTTGCATGCTCCCCTCTTGCAAACTTCTAAGTTCTCATAACAAACACTGCACATCATGTCATCTCCATTTGCATTGTCATCAGACAACCCCTCCACTACTTGTACAACACTTATACTTACAACTTCATCTCGAAAGTAATTTGTGGCAATAAGTATCAGTTGAGGGTCAAAATTGAAGTCAGGTGTATTCTTGTGTAAGTGTTGTGGGATATGTCGCCAAATAAATTTGGAATTCCATATCATTCAAGTGGAGTACCGAATTTCTCTATTATCTAATTTCACTATGTATAGAAGTATAATCATATCTTCACTCAATGTGAATGAATGTTGTGACAGAGTCCCCATTCACATTTTCATTACCTATGGTTATCTTCTCATGCTTTAGGATCGTTCCTCCCAGTGGATCACCCCAAACAAACAGAAGTGAAGAAGAAGACGTTGGACAACATTTGGTGTCGAGTGTAATTGTAACAATGTGCAAAGATCTGCATCAATTTCAATACTTATTATATGAGGTTCAGCTCGACCCTCCATAATTAGAGAATTTAAAAGAAACCATAATATGCATGATTTGTTTGATAACTTGGAGGAGTGATCCTAAAGCACATGAGGATAAACTCTAGGTAATGAAAAGTGAATGGTGCAGACTCTTATCACAATACCACAACAGAGGACACGCATAGAACCATACTTCTATACATAGTGAAATTAGACAATAGACAAATTGAGTACTCCACTCAAATTATATGGAATTCCAAATTCAGTTGGCAACAGATTGGCGACAAATACTGCAACACTTACATGAGAATATGCATATTTCAAACTTAAAATAATGGTTATGGCCACAAATT
>APFE030134926.1:7615-26204 GCA_000404065.3 Pinus taeda
TTACATAAACCAACATGCAATTTGGAATTTCACAAGTCCACTCTCAAAACATGAAAGCAATGAACAAATAAAAGAAATTGACTTGGATAGAAAGAAATAGCTTCACATTCATTCTTGAGCTGCTTATGTTTATTTGAATTTGACTCATGACATTCTTTATCTGGCAAGGAATCAAAATCATCACTACTATTAAATTCATCCAGCATGGACTTTGGATATCCCACTAACATCTACGTTTTTGTTGCCATGCCTGAAAACCATGGAGTTTCCTGTTAATAGTAGAATAAGATGTGTGCTTGCTTCTCAAGAACACATTCCTTATTAACCATTGTTACTTGAAAAAAACCAAAGAGACAACACAATATCAACATACACAAAATCCCCTACCAAAATATAATCATAACTTAGCAAAGAAGTCTAAAATATGTTCTTAATTAATAAAATTTATATTCAGAAATATTGTTTCTTTAGATTTAAAAAAGACTATGTTGTACAACACTTCTGTCTATTTATCGAGGAAATTATATCATAGCATATGTCACACAGCAACAATCTACAATACTTAGAGTAAAAAGAAAAATTTTCTCAATAAAATAGATTTAGAAAAGAGATTTGAAAACTATAAGTTTGTCATCAAAGCTTAATTTAGCAACAAACTAGTTGGAGTTTGAAAATCAAAATCATTCATAGGAAATGAATAGGACAATACCCAAAGTCATTATTCATATAAATGAAGCTAGAGTCACTATTTCCATTGAAGATAACTGAAATTTTGGCAGTGGTCTAACAATTAGAGCTTATTTTATGGGAAGACTCGTCAATACCATCATTTTTTTTCCATGGTCTGTTGTGTCTCTAGATCTAGATCAGATAGTCTTCCATTCTCAAGTTCTACCTTTCAAGTACTGATTTCTGGCTCACCCTTTAAAACACAATTCTACGACTCCATTTTATTTTGTTTTGTCAAGAGAATTGGCAGGACCTTCCCATCCTCTACTTTACATAATCAATAACCATCCATCAATGATATAAAGAATAGAAGATACATAACAATGGCCAAAGATGTTTTTGTTGTATAACTATGTTCTAGGACTCATCTAACCCTGCTGGTGCAAAGAGCTCACCCTGAAAAAATAACATCCATGTGGAATTTAGATTTTTTTTTTTTGTTAAATCAAGCTCCAAGTAAACCAGTCAAAGTATGAACATCCTTTTAATCAATAAAATCTCTGGCTTAAAATAAAAGTGGCCTAGAATTGAATGTTATATCAACCATGTCAAGTAACTAATGTCAGGTGAGAAATAGAATCCATGCATATTGGATTAGTGAAATAATTGATCTGGTAAAGCTCAAAAACATATGAGTTAGAGCTAAGAAATGCAAATAAATGACTTAGACCTAAGACATAAGGTTTTCCTTTCAACCCTGTCATTAAATAACTCTTCTTTATGTCACTTAACACTAAATGTTTTTTGATACCAGGTGGAAGTGGCATTGAAACATTAACCTCTCATAGTATGTTTCCATGACTACTTCTCAAGGTCTACTCCATTACCAGTATTTGGGGCTAGATAAGATACATGCAAAACCATAAACATGAAAATCAAATCTATGTCCTTGTAAAAAATGGGAGGAAACAAATATCCCCAAATTGAAACAAATTGTACAATACCTCATTCCTAGAAAATGATTATCTTGTCATGAACAATAAAAAAATAAATCAAGAGAAATGTAATTTTTGCCACATTTCAACAATGAAATCTTTTGCATATTCTATGAACAATTGATGAAAAATGTCATCTAAATCTTATCAGCATCAGGATTATAGTAAAACATAAAGGAACTGCTCCAACACATATATAATCCTAAACATAAGTATCTATACATGTAAGTATTTATTGAGGACATTGTATTTTGTGAAAATATGGAAGTCAAATCTTTGAAAGAACACAATTTATTGTACCACTACCTTATGAAGTCCATTCATTCAAGTATTTACGAATTCCATTCATGAATTTATTCAAAGTTCAAACAATTAACATGTAGCCTAAAAAAACTTAGATTTGAAAAGGAGATAACCCAAATATGTTGAGTATATATCTCACATTTATATATCCTAATTTCCAAGCATTGAAATGACACTTTTTAGCATACTATTGTGAATTCAACCCAAAATGTTAGAAAAAATATTGATGGTTATTTTGCTAATATAGAAGTTTGTACATGTATTTATTTAAATAGTTAGCTTGCAATGTCAAACATATGTAAGGATGCACAGAATACGTTGCATCTTTAGTGCTAGTGTGTGAACCTAAGACAATGAAGTCCAACATTAATAGTTTTCCTACAATATGCACTAGCAGAATAGGTGAACAATAGTATTGTGTGTATGTGTTATGAATATATGTATTGCAGGCCAATAAGAGTATCATTAGAACATTCATGTCCAACCCTTCCAATTTCGCCTATAATTCTCACTAGTCTAATAGGTGAACAATAGAACTATAGGTGTGCATTCTCTACCTCTTAACTTAATCCAACACCTTCAACATAGAAATTTCAAACAATATGTCCAGAACTGGTAGGTAATTTGCAAAATGAAAGAGTTGGCTTGATTGTTTTTGGAGAAGGATAGATTCTTACATTTTTCAATGTAAATTCATGACACTTTTCCAAGCTTAGATGGAACAAAAAAGAACCATGCTAGAAGGTTATTTAAAGGATCCTTACTTAGCTAGGGTAAAATGTTAGCCTTTTTGTCAAAAAATGTAAATGTAAAAACTTTAAGAAATTCAGCGAAGAGACTGTAGAAATGTTCTTATCAAACCACTAACATAAACAAAGATAAGAAATATTTCATTTTAGAAGAGATATTCATGGTAAAATTAACAAGAAAGTGACCTTTTAGCATATTTAATGCACTAGTGCGCATGTCATAATTTCCCAGGGCATGCTAGGGACTATAGGAAGTGCTCATGTAGATCTGGAGAAGGGGTGGGGAGACATTGAGTTGTAGTCAGGAGGACTACAAGCGATGAGGGGTTGATACTTGAGGTACCCAACCTCTTCGATTATACCTTGTTATGAGAGCCCCAAAGAGAGAGTAGAAGGACTCGAGGATGTGGGTAGAGACAAATGTGAATGAAGCAACAGAGCGTGCTACAATGCAGGAGTCCCCAAGTAGTGTGAGGCTAGTAGGCTGCAAGAGTGTGAGCCCTAGTTGTAGTCACAAAGGAGCCCTAGCTGCAGTTATGAAGGGAGACCTAGGCGCAGTCTTGAAGGAGCTCTAGCGAAAGTTGGAAAGGAAGCCCTAGCTATAGTAAAAGGCAACCCTAACCATAGTCTAAAGCAGGTGTAGCCACAACAAGAGAGAGGCCTAAGACATAGTCTAGAGAGAGCCCTAAGATGTAGTCAAGAGAGGCTAGATGCGCAACAAAAGAATGGCTCTTATCCACAACAAAGGAGGCCTTAATCTGTAGCAAGAGGAAGGCCCTTATTAGCGATCAAGAAGAAGCATATAGCCACAGTTAAGGAAGGTCTAACTCAATACTCAGAGAGGCCCTAGATGTAGTCAAAGGGAGGCCCTAGCCACTGCAAGAAGGATCCATAAGACAGCAAGAAAGAAGCCCTAGAAGCAACTTGAAAGTCTTATGTTTTGCTGTAGGTACAACATGTGAAACAAAGGTTGTTTCATGTTGTTCTTGGGTGCTCTTGTAAGGATAAGGGCCAAAGTTTGAAGTTTAAGATCACAGCAGGAAGAGGCATTCAATGTGGGTTAAATAGGGTTGTTTTGTAGCTATTCTAGGAAGACTGAAGGGTTGAAAAGGAGCCGCGTATCTTGCTTGAAGCTTCAACTAAAGGATGAAACTCAACTAAAAGATGAATTAGCTGAATAAAGTTCATGATGTCCTTTTACAATCATATACTTATGAGTGAACCCAACTCTTATTATTGGGACTTATCCTAGTCTCGTGATAGGTGGGATATACAGGACAAATACAATCTCCCTTTCTCCATTGCATTCCTCCCACCTTGAAAATCAAAAGGATACATACTGAATTTCATATTCACATACATAATAGATATATATTTCCAATCTCTTGCCATCTACTAGTTGCGCCTACTTGAGCTAGGCTCAAGCAATTAGTCATTCCAGAGCATGCATATCCCTTCTTATTCTCCACATGCCTCTGGGTGGATCTCTCTATCCATGAAATGCCAGTAAAAGGGTTTGGATATGGTAAGGGCTACTAGCTAGTCTTTTGGAATTTTGTATTTACATCTATTTTTGTCAGGCCTTACCCTACTCTCATCTCTATGTATTCTCAAATTAAACAAACTACACAATTAGAAACTTTGTTCTTGTGTGTTATCTCATAATACTTTTCAAACATAAAACTACAACATACTGTCACAAGGAGACTAATCATGGTTTAACAAATCAAACTTGATATTTTACATTAACAATTTGCTTTTATGTGATGCCAATCTTCTTCTCGGGCCTTGGAACCATGCCTAAAGGGGTCTACTACATGACCGGGGGTTTTCACTACCAGTAAACTTAATTATAACTAATTATGAGAACAAGATAGTATTTTTTATATAGGAGATTTCTTAAATTAAAGATTAGCTTCCTGTACGAATTATAGTGCACTGATAGAAACAGAGATAGTTTCCAACAAAAAGCACCCAAAAAAGTAGAAAAAGTCATAGGAGACACTTATTTCACTTCTCCGGTGCTGGTCTTTGAAGACCTCCACCACCATCATCACTTCCACATTCATCCTCCTACACGTCAAATTTGTAGGTATCACTCTATCCCTGTTTCTTGAAATCTTTCTAATAGGAGTCTTCGTAGCCTTCTAAGAACAAGGAATCATAAGTGGTTTGGTTCTGTGGAGATCAACTCCTCACCACCTTAAACAGCTTCCATCATCAACTTCTAGTCTTTAAAATCAAGCCAAAAAACAAATTGGCTGTGAGAAGCTTCTCCAGATTCCATTTCTGTAGTTCTGGGAGCAATTTTGTGGACAACAAAATGTTTTCCATTTTCATCGACATTTATTCCAACTCTACCATCCTTTACTAGAAATGACATCACAAGGATGTTTTCTATTGTCTAGGAAAATGATATTCTATTTAGAACCAAATCTCTAACCTGGCTTGCTTCTATTTTCGCAAAATGTTAAATATGCTTGCCATATTCTTGTCTGTTTCTGATTTTTTACCTTTAGGGGACTCTTTCACTACTTCAAGTCGAGTGCCTTCTGTCGACTTAGTTTGTTTTCTCTACACTATAGCTTTTCTTTGCCTGGGTTCATTATCCATTAGTCCAAGCATAGAGAAAATTCTTGCCTTATTCTGGAAAATAGAAGCAGCTAAAAGCCCAATATTTCTCCATGATATTTGGTTTTTATCATCATTTCTCTCCAAAGATCTACTTCCATATGCCTGGTCACTATATTTTCTTAGAATATCACTACTAATAAAATCAACTAGAGTATCACCATCATTTTTTTTGTGATCTATTAATAGTAGCGACAACTGTGGATGTGATATCAAAGAGTGTATCAACATCTATAACTTGCTCACGAGATCCTAAACAAAATTGTGCAAGCTTTCCACTTTGATAATTATAGCCTCAAATTTGCCAAACTCTGCTTTTAAAATATTTTCTCTCTCCTCAGCAATTGAAGCCTTGAGGGGATGATAATGGTACCTTAATAGATAGTGTTGCACCATAATTTGATTGTTACCACTGCATGCAGTAGCATCTTCTTTCTCTCTCAGGGCTTATTGTGGCATTGTTGTGGTCCTTTTACCCCATGAGAGGAATCTTCCAGTGTCTGACTCAATGTTTCTTCCTCCTTAACTCTAGCTTGAGTATCAAGCCTTCTACCCATCCTTTCTATCAACTACTTTTGGAGTTGATAGAAATGAAAATATTCAATCAAAATTGGAAGGAAGGGCTTGAAATTGAGATTTCTAGTTGAAGAACTACTATGAAATGGAAAGAGAGTGAGAAAATATTTCCATGTTGTATTGAAATGAGGGAGGGCAGGGAGTTGTGATTTCTCCTACCTCAATAAGTCTGCTTTCTAATAGAAGAGGGATGAAGGCCCACTATAGTGGATATAAAGTCCAAAGACATATGCATTGTCGAATGAAATGCGTAGTTGTAGTGTGCCAATTAAGCATGAGGATTGGGAGAAGCAACACATGTGGGAGAGTGGCCATATTATTGAAGAATTGTTTACATTGAGGAAGGACACCACTTGAATATGGTAAGAATGTCAATTCTAACGTGGAGAGTTTCGAACACCACTTTCTCATCTACATGAGGGAATTTAAAATTTGTATATCTTTGTCTCAGTCCCATGGTGAATATATTAGTGTAATGATCCACTGTTTCATGATCGATATGTTGGATGCTTTGCCGAACTTGAGCTTTACAAGGAAATCTCTTTAGATATCCAGAACTTCTCAAAAATTTATTTGAGCAATTATTGTCTTGCAACAATGTTTCTTGATGATAAATTTCTTGGTAATGTACACATGCATAGAAGATTGTAACTAATGGCATGGATACACAGCCTTTCAGGTCAAAATGATCACCTCTAAAGATAATATTTGGAATATCCTTTGTGTCTTTCTTTGAGATGGCATCTAAGAAGTTGGAGTGAAGACATCAAGGAACTCTATATTTTGACATATTTCAGTTGAATCGCCAAACATGTAAGATAAACTGAAACCAGGGGTTATATATGTAATAGCCCCAGTGTATGGGAAATCCATGCTTTTACAGGAATATTTCCAAATTTAATAATTGGATGACGATGAATATTTCTATTACACTATTGTAGGTTTTAATCTCGTACAAAAATTACCTGCATATGAATTCTAAATAATGAAAAATAAACAATGCGAGAGCATAACACATAAAACACATATACACAGAGATTTTCCCGCTGGATCCCAAAATTGAGACTACCAGCTTGATTTTTCATTATTTTCCTTTCAATGTTACAATACATATTTATACATGCCAAAGCATCCAATACCATGGACCAAAAACCATCGCGTCCAATACCATGGACCGAAAACCATTGTGTCCAAAAAACATGTGCAAAAATCATGCACAAAACCATAGGTGGGTCCACCCATTCTAACATAGGGTCTAAAACCAAAAGTTTTCGGGGCGCTACCCTAGACCCCATAAAGTGGGGTTACGAGTGCCCTTAAAACCCCCTGTTAACTATGTGGAAAGAATATAAAACAACCCAACATTCTCCCACTTGTTGTTTTCTTTCTAGAGGGGGCCACAAGAGAACTTAGTCATTTTCCCAACCCAGAAATGCCCATTGCCTCTCTACACCAAGATAACTTCTCAGCGCTCACAAATTTTGTTAATGCATCTGTGGTATTCTTCAAAGTGTCCACCTTTACCAACAAAACCTTTTTGTCTTCTATCATATTCCTCACAAAGTGATACTGAACATCAATGTGCTTTGTCTTTGAATGATATGCAGGGTTCTTTGCCAAGAAAATTTCACTTTGGCTGGCACATTCTATCCTTATAGCTTCCTATACTAACCTCATACTTGAACACAATCTCTGCAACCAAACTACTTCCTTGCTTGCATGAGTGGCTGCCATGTATTCTGCCTCTATAGTTGATAGTGCCACTACAGATTGTTTCTTACTGATCCAACTAACTCCACCTCCAAATAGGTTAAGCACATACCCACTTGTAGATCTTCTCTGATCCAAATCTGCAACCCAGTCTACATCAATAAAGCCACAAATATCGAACACTCTATCCAATCCTGGTCTTCCTTGGTAGCACAAACCAGAATCACTAGTGCCAAGAAAATAGCTAAAAACTCACTTCACTCCTGTCCAATGCTCCTTTCCTAGTTTTGACATAAGCCTACTCAATACTCCCACTGCATGTGCAATGTCTGGTCTAGTACAGACCATTACATACATTAGGCTATCGACTGCACTTACATATGAAACACGGGACATGTCCTCTTCCTCTTCTTGTTTCTTGGGACATTGTACAGTAGATAACCTCAAACCTACAAGAATAGGAACCTTCACCAATTTACTATCCTGCATATTAAACCTCTACAGTATTGTCTCGACATACTTCCTCTGGTTTAACTAGAGCTCCTCTTTGCCCGATCTTTTTTAATTTCCATGCCCAAAATATAGTTTGCAGCACCAAGATCTTTCATGTAGAATTTGGAGGACAATTGGGTCTTCAAATCTTGGATAATTTCTTTGTTATTTCCAACCAGCAACATATCATCCACATACAAGACCAGATAAATAAAACGATCACCAATTAATTTAAAATACACATAGTGATCTACTTTTCTTCTAGTTAAGCCAATTCCTCGTATAAATGTATCAAATTTCTGATACCACATCCTTGGTGACTACTTTAACCCATACAAAAACATCTTTAACTTGCATACTAGTTCTTTCTTACCCTTCACTGCAAAGCCTTTAGATTGCTTCATGTAGATTTCCTCTTCCAAATCCTCGTGAAGAAATGTTGTCTTCACATCCATCTGTTTTACCTTAAAATCAAAAGTAGCGACAACAGATGAAAATAATCTAATAGAAGTTACCTTGGCAACATGAGAAACAATATCACCAAAATCAATTCTTGACACCTAGGAGTAACCTTTTTCTAGCAACCGAGCTTTGTATTTCTCCACTTTTCCTTCTACATTTGTCTTCTTTTTGAACACCCATTTACTGCCAATGGGTTTCCTTCCAGCCGGAAACTCCACCAGATCCCAAGTCTCATTTTTGTGCAAAGCCATTTCGTCAACAATGGCCTCTTTCCAGAGTTTTCCATCCTTTGAATCGACTACTTCCTTCACAGTTATGGGATCATCGCCAGTAATAGATAAAGCAAAATTTGAACAGAAAATAGATGGCATATACCTTTCAGGCTACCTTCTTTCTCGAACTGATCTTCTTACAACCAGAGTTAGTGGCTCTTCATCTTATGATTCCTCCTTTGTTGTAGAGTCTAATTCTTCCTCCTTTAGCTCAAACTCTATCTTCTCAAGTTCCTTTAGTTGGACTTCATGTTCAATAACATCTTTCACCTCTATGAACGCCACATCTCAGTTGTACACAACCTTTCGTGTGACTGGGTTCCAAAGCTTATAACCCTTTAAACCATCCTTATACCCAATAAAGATGTACTTTTCAGATTTACTATCCAACTTGGTTTATTTCTCCTCTGGAACATGTACATATGCATCACATTCAAATATCCTCAGATGTGAAAGAGAGGGTTTCTTACCAGTCCATGCCTCTTATGGAGTCTTACCCTCTAACATTGATGAACGTGACTTGTTGACCAGGTAACATGCAGTATCCACAGCCTCTACCCAGAATTCCTGTCCTAACGTGGCACCACTGAGCATGCTTCTTTCCCTTTCCATCAACGTCTTATTCATTCTTTTTGCAACTCCATTTTGCTAAGGTGTATATGGAGTAGTCTTCTGCCATCCTATACCACACTTCTTACATAATTTTTCAAATTCCTTACTACAAAACTCTCCACCATTATTTGTCCTCAGCGCCTTTATCTTCTTCTCTATTTGGTTTTCCACCAAAGCCTTTAATTCTTTAAACCTGTCAAAGACTTCAGATTTCTTCTTAAGGAAATATATCTATGTATTCCTTGAGAAGTCATCTATAAATGATACATAGTACACAGGCTTACCTAGTGATGGAACCTTCATAGGTCCAAACACATCACTTTGCACAAGTTCTAATATCTATTTCACCCTCTTACTACCAAAGGGGAAACTCACCCGATTCTGCTTCCCATATATGCAATTTTCACAGAAATCAAAATCCAGAGAGCTATTACTCATATATTCTACCATACCTTTACCATGAAGTATTCGAAGGCCCTTTTCTCCAATATGTCCAAGCATTTGATGCCATAACATGGTCTGCTCTTCAGAGACCACTAGATTTTCTGCTCCACTTTCAGGAACCACAGAACTATTGCACCCATCAATAATAGTGCTACCTTGCAGCTTGTACAAAGTTCGAATCCAAACTCTCCAAATCAATACAAATTATCGTTGAACCATCTTGTAGGTATCCTTCTTGGACACTGTTTTTAAACCTGCATCATCTAACTTGCTAATAGAAACCATATTTCTGGCTAATGCAGGAATATGTAGAACACCTCGAAGCATTCTAACCCTTCCACCTTGCAACTTCAACTTTACTTTTCCATGACCAATGATTCTAGCCTTCCTGTCATCCCCCAAGAAGACATCACCACCATCATATTTCTCATACTTACATAACCACTCTCTATGAGGAATGAAGTGAAAGGATGCACCTGAGTCAATCAACCATGCATCATGATCTACATGTGTACTTGAAGAAGCCAAGTACACATCCCCACCTTCATCTGAGATGGTTTTTGCCTCTGTAGAAGGATCCTCATGAGATCCCATTCCTTTATCAGGAACTTTAGGTTTACAATTCCTTTTGAAGTGTCATTCCTTTCCACATTTCCAGCACACCACCTTTACAGGTTTTCCTGGAGATTTAGATCTCACTCTAGATTTAGATCTCCCACTCGATTATTTATTTTTTCTTTTGTTTTGGGACCATCCTCGTACAGACAAGGCATCACCATTCAAGCTCTCCATATTTTTCTGTCTCATCTCCTCCGTCAACAAGGATGAGACTATTTCATCAAAATGCAAGGCAGTTGCATTGCTACCTATTTCAATAACCAAACTAGCCCACGAATCTGGTAGAAAACAAAACAAACTGATGCACTTATCTTCATCTGAAATTTTAATATCAACAGATGCTAACTAACTTACCACAGCATTAAACACATTCAGATGCCATGTCACTGAGTCTCCATCTTTCATCGCTAGGTTATATAGCTTTTTCCGTAGGAATAGTTTATTCACTAGAGACTTAGATTGGTACAAAGTCCCTAACTTGTCCCATAAAGCCTTTGGCATATCTTCCCCTGATACATTCAACAATATTGAATCTGAGACACACAATCGTATTGTGGTCTTTTCCTTCTGATCTAACTTCTTCCATTCTTCATCAGTCACTCCCATTGGCTTCGTACCTAGATCTACTACAATCCACTCATCTTTATCCACTAAAAAATCCTCCATCTTGAGTTTCCACAACTCAAAACTCTAACCATTAAATTTTTCAATCTCTATCTTTCCACCACTCGCCATCTTCTTTCACCACTAGAATCGATCTCGCAGATCTTCCACTGAACAGGGTCTACCATAGGCCCGAGAAAAACCCCTTAGCAACAAAGGTGTCCCCTTGAATCCAAGAAAAACTTTGATACCAAATGTAGGTTTTAACCCTGTACAAAAATTACCTGCATACGGATTCTAAAACACAAAAAAATAAACAATGTGAGAGAATAACACATAAAACACATATACACTAATATTTTCGCACTGGATCCCAAAATCAGGACTACCAGTTTGATTTTTCATTATTTTCCTTTCAACGTTACAATAAATATTTATACATGTCGAAGCATCCAATACCATGGACCAAAAACCATCACGTCCAATACCATGGACCAAAAACCATCACATCCAATACCATGGACTGAAAATCATGCCGTCCAAAAAAACATGTGTGAAAATCATGCACAAAACCATAGGTGGGTCCACCTAACCTAACATAGTGTCCAAAACCAAAATTTTCTAAGGCGCTACCCCGGACCCCATAAAGTGGGGTTACGGGTGCCCTTCGAACCCCCTGTTAACTACGTGGAAAGAATATAACACAACCCAACAACTATGTGTTGTTATTGATATGTTTGGACATTTTGGATGAACATTTGGCTCATATTCAAGAACATCCAATAATGTTCGAGTCCAAGGCAAATTTAAAGAGATCATTTATCAAATTAGTTGTCCAACTATGAAAGACAATCATGTTTTGGAAGAGATACATCATTGTAATATCAAAGTAGATTGTGGACCATGTTAGAAAATGGATCAGAAAGGTTTTCAGAATGTCTACTAAAATTTGACATTTAGAATTGTCTTAACAATTTTTTATCAACTTTCATGGAGGCAAAAAAGTGACAGGAGAAACTTGCAAAATAATGGCAGCCACAAGAATGAGAAACAAAATGAATTATAAAAATGTAATATGTTGCTATGATGACACATGGGAAGATACTTATTACTCTCAATGTGGTTGTATAGAAAAAATAGTTTTTGCCTTTGAGTATAGTTGATGTATCGTATTGTAGCAGTTGTTTCCCTACTGCAATAAAACAAATATATATCCATCTCAAGGTGAAATAATAACACCATTATATCTTCGAATGATATGGGCTATGTGTTGTGATCAACAGCTAGGAAAGTCTCTATCGGTCATAGTGCGATGAAGCGATGAGTTCGGGTTTCCGTGCCCGTGCTGTCAAAGTATATCGATACTAGTGATGGAAAAACATATGTTCAATTCCATAGAGCATATATTATTTTTATTACTTGTCTAGGATAAATTCACGGCCATAGTTGAGAAATGTAATCAAAATAAAATAAATATGTAGTTTATTTAAACAAATGTTGCATGAGAGGAAAACATATGCACCAAATTACAAAATGTAAAAGTCAGAGTTCTGGATAAAAGTTTTAAATTAAAAAAATTTCAAACAGTTGCCAGGAAGTTTAACAAATGCAACTGCCCAGCACTCATCCAATGGCCATTTTAGGAGGGTTGAAGCCATCCATCAATATGAAGAGATCTATAAAACTAAATAGGGATTTTGGAGAAGGGATCCCTGATTTTTCATACCCAAATGTTGACTGATTATTGAGCAAGGCCCTGATGAGTCAATGAGGGTTTCCCTTTTGTTTTTGTTTCAATATTTTTTCATGTTTAAATTTTTTCTAATATGATGTCATTGGTGGACCTTAATATACAGCACTGCACCATACTCTGACTATTACCACTGCATGTCGTAGCATCTTCGTTCTCTCTCGGGGGCTTATTATGTCCTTATTGTGATCCTTTTACCCCACGAGAGGAATCTTGCAGTGTCTGACTCAATGTTTCTTCCTCTTTAACTCTATCTTAAGTACCAAGCTTTCTACCCATCCCTTCTATCACCTGCTTGTGGAGTTGAGAGTAATGCATGAATTCAACCAAAGTTAGAAGGAAGGGCTTGAAATATATGTTACTATAAACTAGAAAGGGGAAACGAAATGAGAAATGACAACGAGACGAGAAATGGAGTTTAGAGATTTCACATTCAGGAAATGAGGAGAGAGAAAAACAAGACAAATATGAAACATACAACCAAGAATTTTCTTCACATTCAAGAAATGAGGAGAGAGAAAAAACAAGAAAAATATGAAACATAAAACCAAACATTCATCACTAGCATTCTCGAATACTATGGTTCATCGGTAGTTTCTCATAGGCTTTAGCTGCTCACATTGGCAATTCCTTAACACTTATAGTGATCAACAAAGCTTCCATTTCTCACATAATCCATTCTTGAATACCCTTGTTTGATCCTCTAGGCTAGCAAATACAATAGTGAAGAAATAGTTGGCACCGAATTCAAGTTTGATTTAACCTTTGCATTTTCCAGATGAGTTCATGATCCCACATACATTGTATATATTCTTCGATGTGACATGAGTGGACCTCAAATTTGGGATCTATTGTATCATTTTCCACACATTTATTGGGTTATTGTTTTCATGGTTAGGTAACAAGATGGCGGAGATTCAGTTGATCTCCATTGGATATAGAGCCAAAAATAGAGTGTTGTCTCGAACTATTGCCACTTCCAGAACCATAAATACTACAAAATGTGTTTGAAGACAAAATCTAAAGAGAAAATAAAAATATATATAAAATATCTATACATGTTACTAATTTAAAAAAGAGATTTGATCCCTTTAGGGTGTTGGTATATCTGAAATTAAGGTGGATCTAGGCTAGAATATATTATTTACCATAATTATTGTTAAAGTGTATAATGACTATCTCATATTTGTATTTGCATTGATTAAATGATTATTATATGTAGTCATGTTTTATATCAATTATTTTAATGCATCATATATATGGTTTTGCATAGTAAATGTATTTTTATGTTAAATTGTAATAGTTAAGTTTAGATATTCTTTCTTGATATTAGTTATTTTTTTATTAATTTTCAGTTTATTCTATTGGATACATTAAAATTTGTTATCTGAGTCAATGTTTCGAGTTAAAAAGTGTGCTTGATCAATATAAATAAGTGAAATGAATTATTAAATTGTGATTTTTTTAATTTCTACTTAGTTAAATATTATATATAAATATCACTTGTGGTTATAACATACCAAACCATTCATTTTTAGTTGTTAAATATGATTATGTTAAAATAATTTAAAAAAAAATGTTATCACCCATGGTTAGAACTTACCAAACCATTCTTTTTTAGCCCCTAGATTTGTTTATGTTAAAATAACTTTTGAAAAAATGATATGGCCAATAGTTTTGTTATATTCCATCATTTTGTACTTTATATTCATTTAATTTGCTAGTTTTTGCACATGGTTTTGTTAGATTTCATGGTTCAGTATTTAATATTTATTTAATTTATTAGTTTTTCACATCAATTTTCTTTCATAAATTAAAACAAGTGAGAGAGACCTTGAAGTCTTGAAAAGAAATGTTATAATCTATGTGTTTTATCTAGGCCCCTCTTAATATATTTTTGGTTGTTAGATTGTTGTGCAAAGAGACCCTTCCTACATGGGGAATATGTTATAATATTTGGCATTTTAACTCGGTCAAAATAAAACAAAATAAAATCAAATAAAAAAGTTAAAAAAACATAAAAGGATAGTTTTTTATTTCCCATGGCTTTTTCCCATAGTACTCCTAGCCCATGGCTTTTATCCATGGTATTTTTCTCAATTTAGCCTATTGAAAGGTTAATAACTAAAGCAACCTAGATTCGTGTTAACTGTGGATCAAGCGTTGAGAGGATTAAATCTCTTCACTTAAAGAGGTTTGGAGAGAGAGAGAGAGAGAGAGAGAGAGAGAGAGAGAGAGAGAGAGAGAGATTTGATCTCTCTTGATGATCCAGAGAAAGAGATCTCTTCACTTAAAGAGGTTTGTAGCGAGAGAGAGAAAGAGAGAGAGATCTACGCTCATTATTTATAAATGAAGAATATTTTCTTGTATTAGTACTCCTATTTGTTTGTTTTGTATTAAAATTTTATTAAATGATGGATTTCTATTTTGTATTTTGATTTTTGAGACTTGTTTATTTTTATAGATTTACAATTATTTCTATCACTATTTTTATGTAATTATGAAACTTTCCATATTTATCATAGTTGAAATTATGTTTGTATTATAGATATATTAATCAATATCTTGTTGCTCATAATATTTATTATTGCAAAATACCCAACATAATCTCTCTTTTTTTCTGAATAAGAATAATCCTATTATCATACAAAAATCAGAAATACATATGAGTTACAATGGGCAAGGCTATGGAAATCTGCCTGGAAGCCCTCTTCTTGCCCTGATTACATTCCCAAAATTGAACGTTATAAAAATTTGGAATACAATAATTTGCCAAAGGCTCGACATATTGACACTGAAGACACACGGACATTGAACAGACCAAGACACAGACAGACAGACACATAGACAGTTTTAGCCGACACGTTGACATAGATGTTGATGTCGTTTGGCCGAATCATAGACATAAAGATAAAAACATAGAAATGCTCTTGCAGCAGAGGTAACCAAGAGCAATCTCATTCTTCATCAGTGATGTAGGACGACTCTTCTACTCGACACCCAAATAGGAGAGAATCATCAGAGTCTGAGAGAGGGATGACCACACCAGAGGGCCCTTCCTGAACTGGCTTGCTAGGACCAGCTAGTGCCATAGGACAGGTTGAGGGGACGCATTCCTTGGCCGGACACTCAAGGTCAATTCTAGACCCTCGTCCATGAACCAAATGACTTGTTCCTACCTGAACCGGATGGCACACGATGGGGGATTCTTCTCTTCTTTGGCGTTGCCATTCTGGTATGGGCTCTGCCCCATGCACAGGATAGTCTGCCACGTGAATTGCCTCATCTTGTGTAGCACCAGGTTCAACCGTAATAGAGCTAATAAGGGTTGAATTAGCCTGAGGGCAGGGAAGCCGATACCTGAGCATGGGAGATTCCTCCTGACCTCCTTCCACTCTTGCGTCTCTACCAGCTCCTCTGCCACCTTCATCATTGTTCCCTTGGAACCGTTGTGGCACCGACGTGACTTCAATGGAGGAGGAGGGCGAAATGTGACCTTGCCTCTACGTGGAGGCTCTACCTCTGGTGCCCCCTCGCCTGCTACACAATCTCTGCCTTTCCCTTTGCATCGCAGGATTTGCCAATTGCAGTCTCACGTAGGCCGTAGGAGCTGCTTCTGTGCGGAGGACCTACGCAATTGTAATGTAGTAGCAGGGCCTGCTTTTCCCCGTCTCTAAAACAGGCTGAGTGAACTCCGAACCCCTTCCCCCTTCCTCCGCAGAGCGCATCAAGGATTTCACCTTATGCCAAACCATATCCCCCGGATGAACAGGCCCTCCAATGTTAATACCCTCCATTGCACTGGTTGTCAAGCAGCTCGCTCGAGCTGAGAGGACTGGCATTAAATTCCTCTGCCATCGGATTTCATGCGAGGTTTTATCATTCCTTGCAGGGTACCATCTGTCACCTCTGGGCTTCCACTTGCCCACGTGACCGCCCACCCTCTCAACACGTCCCGCCATCACCCGCATCCGGGACCCAACATAATCTCTCTTATCACTCATTAAAAACAATATTTATGGGATGAAATTATTAATGGGATGGATAATAGATAATTATTATTTTTTATATTCAATTAATGTCTTTGGTTGATGATATTTAATATTATAGATAGTCTAATAGTTGATAAAAGTTTCTATAGGATGGTTTTATCAAAATCCTTTTCCAATCATTTGAGAGGTTATAAACCAGACTAATGGCAAAACAAATATTGTGTCCCGATGTTTATATAAAATAATTAATTAACTAGAAAAATTAACTAAATTATTTAACTATAATTATAAAATTATTATGAACCTTATACATTTAAATGTATAATTTTATATAAAAATATGCATTTTAAATATAAGATACAACCACTAAATCCACTTTTAAATATAAGCAACACAAAAATAACAAAAAAAATGTAAAAACTTAACCATACACTGCTACACAACAATGGCTACAATTAAAAAAATAACTTAACTTTAACTAATAAAATCCCTAAATAGTCAATGTTGTTAAAAATATATTAAGCATTATTGCAAGGTGTTGTCACTAGGGAGAACACCCAACCTATTTGCAACAAACCTATTCCATTAGCACCTAAGCTATATATGGTTCAATTCTAACCATAGACTATGAAAATGACTTGAAAAACCATCCAGAAAACCAATGCCTTTTATGATTCATGTCTACCTCCAATCGAGAAGAGATCCATATTACAAATGAACTAGATTAACATTTTCCATAAATCAGTTTCAAGAAATGAACAGTTTTTGGAAAACCCAATGTCTTGCATTAAAAAATGAAAATTATCGTATAAAACTACCGTTCCATTTTTTATACGGTTTTTTTGAGAAACGAAGAATTCCATTCCGTTTCTGTAACAGAGTTTGAAATTGACATTTCTGATTAAGAACTGCAGTGAAACGAAAAGATAGCAAGAAAATATTTTCGTGTTGCATTGAAATGAGGGAGGGAAGGGAGTTACCCTAAGAAGTCTATGTTGTTGTTTTTTCCGTTGTTTTCCTGGTGTGGTATACTGCCAAACTACTATTTTTGTAATTTCTTGTGTGGTATACTACCAAACTACTATAAGAGTTCAACGTATATTTAACATAAATTTCATTTCCAATATAGTAATTGTGGGGCTACTTCTTTTGAAGCTAAATTCTTAAAAAAAAACCCAAACAACCTAATTTCAGGTGAAAAAGTTGCTAGATTGTTTGAAGCAATTAAATCGAGGAAGAAATTAAAGGAGAGAAAGGGTACTTGTGCAACTATTTTTTTGGGCTCTTGAAAGAAGACCAAGGCTTGTGATCCTTCCATCATGGTCCAAATTGTTAGAGCAAACAAGTGCGCAGCTGAAAATAAAAGACAAATACAGTATTAAAAAAAAAAATCATACACAAATGACACAATGATTTAACGTGGTTCACCCAACCAATCTAGGCTACGTCCACCAAACAAAGGCATCAGAAATCTTATTATTAATCAGGAGATTACAAATAATTTATTCCTCACACTCTTTACATCCACCCAATATCTGTGCGGGCATATATTTTATAGCTAAGAGAATCCAACTCGCTCATAAATCCTCTCACAACAATATAGCATGCATTAACTCTTTCCCAACAAAATAGAGCTAATATAGCAACAAATCCTATTGTTGTCACCTACTTGAGATTTTTGCCTAATTTATTAAAACCGAAAATCTCAACA
>APFE030134936.1:0-19324 GCA_000404065.3 Pinus taeda
TTTTATCTATATTTGAATTTTTGGTATCTTTTATGTTATTTTTACTATTTTTAATTTTTTATAATATTTGATTTTTTTTTAATTGAATTAAAGCTTCTTTTGGAAGATCTGCCATTCCTATTTAGCATGTAAGCTATGATCTGATTTTTTCAACTTGTCCTGACAATGAACCACACTTGTTCGTTCAAAACGCATCGACAAAGATTTTTCTAATGTGAATTTTCCGAAAATATTTCTAAAAACTCTGATTTTTTTTTTTCTTTTGTACTATTTTTTGTATTTTTTTATTGTATTTTTTTCAATATTTGAATTTTTTTTGTATTATTTTTGTGCTTTTTTATTGTTTTTTTTTCAATATTTAAATTTTGTTTTATTTTTATTATTTTTTGTGTTTTCCTTTTTCCATCATATTAAAATTTTTGTTTTCTTTCGTATTATTTTTGTGTGTGTATGTGTGAGTGTGTGTGTTTTAATCTTTTTTTCAATATTTGAATTTTTGTTTTCTTTTGTATTTTTCATTTTTATTTCTTTATACATTTATTTTTTATTTTGGTTTTTATTTTTATTTTTTTTCTATAGAGTCTGTGTCGATGCTCATCTAGCAACTCGATCCTATTATAGGGAATTTAATCGTTGATTTTAAAATTTTCATTGTAATGAATCGATTCTGCCCCCACAATGTATCAATTTTATGGTTGGTCTTTAAGTTTTCAATACAAAGGGTCGAGTTCTCCTACACCATGTGTCAATTTGATGGTTCATTTTTAAATTTTTGTTGCAATGTATCGAATTGTCTTAGGTTAAGATTTTAAAATCGCTATATGTTTAGCATTTAAAGAATAAATTACTTTTGAGTGTTCATTTTTAAAGTTTTTTTTCATTAAATTTTTCCATAATGTCATGCTTGAAATATTTTGAAAACTTGAGATTTTTTTGTAGTCATAATCTTTGGTTTTAATTGCATGGTTGAAAAATTGTCAAGATTTTAATGTTTTTCTAAGTCATGATATTTTATCTTTAATAACATGGATGGAAATTGTTGGAATTATCAGGATTTGAGATATGATATTTTATCTTTAACATCATGTCCGAGAATTGTTGGAATTTTACAATTTTTCAAAGTCTGGTTATTTTATCTTTAATTCCATTGCTAAAAAATGTCAAAAATGTAACCCAAATTTTTTTTTTTTTAATTCCAGAATAAACACTTTTTTAAGGGTGTTTTTTCATCCATTTTTCAAAACAAAAATGGTTTTTACTTCCATTTAAAAAAAATGTTGAAAATTTACACTAAAAAAAACATCGTTCTAGCATAAACAATTTTCTTTTTTGGGTTGTTTTTCATGTTTTTTTGGGGGGTTTTGGGCTAGAGTACATATTTTGAAGTAATAGTTCCCATTTGATCGGTAACTATGTTAAATGAAAAATTGGATTTATAAGTCGATTTAGATTGCAAAATTATATACAATTACAACAATGTTAAAATTGTCAGATTCCATGTTAACCAAAAAAAATCATCAGATACCTACACAAACAAAAACAAAAAGCATGCATATTACCTTCCAAAATTTTTGTAAATATGAAACAACACTTTCACTGATTCTACTCAAAGCAGGGACAAGAATGTTGGAGAGTATATGATGCATTTGGAATTTGCATCTCTTCTCCATTCATTCCATTTCACATCTTCTGATCTCATGAGTGTTTAGCAAGTGAACATGATAGACAAATTTGTAAAGACACTACAAAAAACAAAGCTCCAGGAGGCAATTCTCATGCCACCCTTGATGCCATGGACTGTTGAAAAAATCAATTAATACAAATACTTAAACAAAAAAAGTGGGATTGCATGAAAACATGTTAGCAATTTAAAAAAATAAATTATTATTGATTATTTTTTTCACCATTTAACTTGCAATCTAGGCCATTAGATCCTTTATAGTGAGTGTATAAGTGTAGAAGGTACATTACACTCACTAACAACTGAAAACCATTGTATTTGTATAAGTATGGCCATGGGAACCCTCAACTTCATATGCAAAATTGCAATATTATGCAAGAAAAGAATAATAGAACAATCAACCTTGGAGGATCGAACATAAAATTTCCAACGCTAAGCAAATTAGATCAGCCTTAAATCTAAAGAATAAAACACACCTCAAATATGATAAAATGATTAAAAACTTATGACGAGACAGTCACTTCGCTAAGAATCCACATCAACAAAAAAAATTCAAAGGCTAGTAGTGTATATAAAAAATCACGACCCAATACAAATCCGAACATTGTGATGCCTCTGTTGTGATGTAAATATATTACTGCACATGATACAAAAGGTATAATTTCACTCATTCAGTAAAGGGATAGATATAAACATTCAATTTTTTTTCGTCTATTACAAGAAAAGTTGGTAGCTACAGCAAAGTCTCTAAAGAAACAAAGCTTTGATTGTTTGTCTTCCAAAGAGAAAAAAGGGTTTTCAATAGTTCTTTAAAAAAAATTCAAAGTTCATGACTCCTACTATATCCAGACATATAGTCATTGCTCCATAGATACATCAACGTATTGACCATTTTTCACAATCTAACAATAATCATGCAAGTATAAAAAGATATAATTGCACAAAAGGTAACACTAAAATGACCATGAAGTAATATTAAGATACATTTTATGTGAATTTAGATGGGTGCAAGCACTCAACAATCCAGATCTACTACTGTTTATGTTAGATCATCTGATGTGAAAAAATGTAAAAAAATTCCCCAATATCATATTTCAAAATTTGAGGAAATGCAAAAATGATATATATCTCTAGAGAGAAAAAGAGAAAACATATATGACAAAATTTGTCTCAGGTGGGTATCAAAGGCAATTTGTTTAATATGATCTAGAAATTCCCTTAGAAGTTTCTTGAGATTGGAAAGGACATGCTTTAGAAAAGTTTCTGACACATTTCATCTAGATTTTTGTACTGGAAACATATACGGAATAGGAAACAAGGAATAGATCCCATGATTTGGTGATAGGGATCATTAGGTTGCCCTTGTGGTGATAGTCAGGGTGTGTGTCTTGTTCATGGTGGATATGGAACTTTACATGGATTCATTCCTAAGCTGTCTAATCATCACATGACTGGGTGAGGTGATATGGTCATATGTTGGTGGTGCATGATGCCTAGGTGGAGCTCCCTAGAATTTATGTTTCATTGTGCCAATTACCTACCGATGTGTAGGGTAACCTTACGGTGTCAAATATTTGTAGGTAAAGAATGTAGACTAAAAATTGAAGCAGAATTTGCATAAGGAATTTGTAGCAGCATAGGAGAGGCACCTAGCCAAGGGAACTCGAAATTTGTATATGGTGATGAAAACACAATTGCCCAGTAAGATAGTTGTTTAGCCAAGGAATGAAGGCATTAATCAACCTTTAATTTTGGTTGGATTTTACCTTGCAACTTCTGAAGTAGTCCCAGTTCAAAAAATATGTAAACAATGCTATCCATGACTTGATAAGTATCACTGTAAAAATTTAAAGTGTTTATGAACATTTTGAAGCATCTTGGGTGCAAAGGATGTAGTATAACATGTGCAGGAGGCTTAAAGAAATTGGTTACGATTTCTTTAAAAAAAGGGGGTTGTATATTTCTTGAGGGTAGGTTCAGATACCATTTACAAAGGGGTGGCAGAAACACAGTTGAAATTCGCTTTGAACTCATCAATGGAGGCTTATCTCTTGGAGTTGCTCCTAGCACTGAACACATCAGTAAAGCTCGCATAATACAAATCAATTAGAAAGTACCAACAATAGATTATGATGGAAAAATGTGCAATTGTTGGACGAAGTCTATGAAGGGATCATTTGCAGAAATGTTGAATTTGTATACTCATCCAAACCACACACAAACAATTCTATAACTTATGGCTTACACTTCATGGTAGCTAAACTATGGCTTTAGTTGAAGTTTTATATGAACTAAAATCTTTTGTAAAGCATCTTATTCATGGTTGTGACTTGATAATACTGCTACATGATTACCCAAATTGAAGTGTTCCTTCAATATTCAATATGAGTGACCTATGTGAAAAATTGGAGTCTGGAAATAGTGATAGCAAACATGCATATCTTGGCCTGTCAAAGAGCCAAAGAATATAGTGAGAAAGGGTTTGCTCAATTCAGATCTGGAAAGAAATTTAAACAATAAATTTCATATTTATACATATTAATGTTGGAAAGAAGCCATACAACGAGTATGAGTACTCAATATACAATGTGTTTTCTTAGTTGAAAGGCCGACCTAAAAAACCATTGAATGGAACCGATTTGGGCAAACTTGGTTTTACATATTTAAGTTCATGAATATGTAGCAATGAAAGTAAATTTGCATTTAGTTGGTACATTTTGCATTTAATCATTCATATAATGTTAGTAGATGATTCTTAGGTTTTGTTTAAGGTTGTTTCGTCAATTTATTTGATATGAATCTATTAAAATTGCAAATTACAAAATGTGAGGTTTAAATTTTGCATTTGAATGAATGTTATAATTCAGTGTAGATGTCTAAAACAATGATAACTTAAAATTGCATTATAAAATATGGTATGTACATTTGTCATTCATGTATAGAAAGGCTACTATGGATGTCGGTTGATAGTTAACTTTTAATATAAAGTTGTTTGAATGCACAAACAAAAGTTAGATAAAATTGCATTATAAAACATGCCCCACAATTTGCATGGTGCATGCATGGTTTGATGCTTTTAAAGGTTTTACATATTTGCATTTAGTTGGTACATTTTGAATTCAATCATTCCTATAATGTTAATAGATGATTCCTAGGTTTTGTTTAAAGTTCTTTTACCTTGAGTTATTTAAAATGAATCTATTAAAATTGCAAATTACAAAATGTGAGGTTTACATCTTGCATTTGAATGAATCTTGTAATTTGGTGTAGATGTCTAAAAGAATGATAACTTAAAATTGTGTTATAAAATATGGTATGTACATTTTACATTCATGTATAGAAAAGCTACTATGAATGTCAGTTGAGAGTTGACTTTTAATATAAAGTTGTTTGAATACACAAACATAAGTTAGATAAAATTGCATTATAAAACACGGTCCGCAATTTGCATGATGCATGCATGGTTTGATGCTTTTAAAGGTATTACATATTTACATTTAGTTGGTACATTATGCATTCAATCATTCCTATAATGTTAGTAGATGATTCCTAGGTTTTGTTTAAAGTTGTTTTGTCTTGAGTTATTTTAAATGAATCTACTAAAATTGCAAATTACAAAATGTGAGGTCTACATTTTGCATATGAATGAATCTTATAATTCGGTGTAGATGTCTAAAACAATGATAACATAAAATTGCATTATAAAATATGGTATGTACATTTCACATTCATGTATAGAAAGACTACTATAGATGTCGATTGATAGTTGAATTTTAATATAAAGTAGTTTGAATGCACAAACATAAGTTAGATAAAATTGCATTATAAAACATGGCCCACAATTTGCATGATGCATGCATGGTTTGATGTTTTTAAAGGTTTTACATATTTTCATTTAGTTGGTACATTTTTCATTCAATCATTCCTATAATGTTAGTAGATGATTCCTAGGTTTTGTTTAAAGTAGTTTTTCCTTGAGTTATTTAAAAACCTCTGATTTGCTCAAAGCTCTGATACACAGACCCAATTTAATTTAAATTTTGATTAATTGAAATATCGCGTCCATTCTCATATCATTGCTTTTGTTTTGTGTGACAACTTAAAATCGTCGATCGTCAATTTAGTGATGAACCTGATATCATTATTAAAACGAGTTCATCATGATATTGCATCCGCTGATATCACAATTTTCATTTAGTGTCACCTCTGATAATCGACAATTGCCGATATCATATCCGAATGCGATTAGCTTTATTATAATGTTTTAATGTGATTTTGTATTGGTTATGTTGGAGCTTTGAAAAATCACAAATTTGTAAAGTGTGTCATGTTAAAACCTCTGATATCAAAACCTACCTATCTACGCTTGCCACTTGTCACACTATGGTTTGATCAATGCTATATAGTTCGTACAACTATTTTCTTAAGGTTTCAGGTTGTTATTATGGTTCTCTATGATTTGTTAAGATTTGTGTGGTTTATAATATAACGCTCACTGCTCTATTTTATTCTGATTACATTGATAATCCAAAGGTCGCCTCTGGAAGATCTTGTACTTACGATAAACTACAACCACTTTATATATTTTAGACTTTGGTTATATAATATGTTTATTATTATAAAGGGCCAATGTTATATGTATCAGAGTTTTGGTATTGGAAAATTCTCTGATCAATAAACTACAACCACTTTGAGAAAAGACACATCTTCTTTATAAGCTAAAAGTCACTATTCAGAGCTACTCAATATCGCAAGTATTTCGTCTAGTCTCATTTTAAAAGTTCCAATATACATACCGCTAATACCACTCCTCGTCTACCACTTGTCACTTCCTAGTAAGCTCTATTTGAGTGTAACATGGATGAGATCAGGGTCCACATATCCTATCAATGTTGCTTTGCGCGTCGGTGCAAATGCTAGTTTTAGAGTTTTGTGTTATCGCATGTTATAGTTGAACATGGCATAGTCCTGTGGCATAATATTCGACTGTTACAAAGTTTAAATAATTTAAATTATTTTTTTACGGAGTGTTTTCAAATTTCTAGGCTTTCAAGAATGTTTATATTGATTCTATTCTTAACATGTTTTTACTAATTATACATAATAAATATTAACTTTAAAGTATTTTATAGAATCTTTTACCTGATTCACATTTACTACTTAGCTTTCAAGAATGTTTACACTGATTCTATTCTTAACATGTTTTTACTAATTATACTACTTGGGTTATTTGTACTGCCATTTGCTCCAACTATAATCTCTGTTCACCTTTGTAGGTAGGTTATATATATAATATATATATATATATATATATAATATAATAATATATATATTATTATACACCAGAATTGGGTTGGGAATTAACATTCAATAATTTCTTAATATAATAAATTTTGATTTTGAGTTATTCTCAGTTTACATAATATTATTTTAAATTTTGTAATTTTTTTATGTAATCTTCTCTAAATGTAATTTTAGAGTGATATTTTAGAAAAGTTATCCTCTAACAGAGTCACTTGTTTTGTTTTAATAAATGTGAATGGTTTCTAGTTTTTCAAATGAATGTAGGAATATTTATTAAGATCAATAGTTAAATATATTTTAAAAAATAATTGAAATTATTGCTCTTATTAATTATACACAATAAAATATTAATTTTGAAGTATTTTATAGAATCTCTTGTTTTGTTTTAATAAATGTAAATGGTGTTTTTCAAATTGGATGTAGGAACATTTATTAAGATCAAGTTAATTATATTTTTAAAAAATAATTGAAATTATTATTCTTGTTATGACAAATTATTTAATATGTATAGACTCCAAGATCTAATTTTCCAAATTAGGCATGTCATAAATCACAGACTTACATATAAGGCCATGGAAAATTTTCCAAATGAAAGTTTTGTCATAGTTCACACCATGAATTAAAAAAATATTTTTGGTTTGGTAGTTATGTAGTGTAAGGGTTTGGTTATCCCAACATAAATGCCAAAAAAATGGCATAGTTGCACTCATATATGTGTTTGGACTCATATATCTGTTTGGCATACCTATATGTCTTATTGGTAGTGATTGTTACATGTGTATCTTGGTTGTCTCCAAGATGGTCATTTACTTAAATGTTTAAATGCATTTTTTGCATCTGTGCCAAACTATGAACTCAAAATTCTACCCAGTTTGATTATCCTATACAAATTATGTTTGTTGAGGTTTTGACTTGGGTCATTATTGTGGCTATGTCCCACTTTATAGACTTTCTCTACTTTATATAGAGATTGGAAATTATATTTTTTGAAGTTTTGAAGTATCATTAGTTTTATAGATTTTATCTACTTATCTCTTATATATGTGTGTGCATGTGTGTGTTATTAAGGCTTTTATATTTACGGTGGTTTGGATTAGGTTTATTATTGTAGTGATATTTCATATAATCTATTAGGATATCTCCACTAATATATCACATTTTTAATTATATTGATTTTTTAAATAATGATTTGTTGATTAATTTATTTTAAGAATATTATTATTTATTAATCTATTTTAAAATGAATTTTTTAAAGTCAAAAGATCTTAATTTGGTAGATGATTCATTGTCCCAATTACATGTTTTAAGTCTTGAAAGACAGGTTATAATTAGCCCATCTATAAAATAGTTGTATTTAGTGAAATAATGGAGGTTAATTTATTGATTGTCAAAAATTCTCATTCTTATCAAAAAAATGTGTTAGTAATCTATTTCTAAGTATGCTTTGCATGTTTTATATACCAATATAGATCTGTTAACTTCAAATCTATCAAGCATCGAGAGGGATCAAATCTGTCAAAGTGCAAACTTCTTTTTTGAGTGCAAAATTTTAGGAAAGGTTTATAGCTCAAGAGATTTGATCCCTCTCGGCACTTGATAGATTCAAAGTTAAGATGGATTTATGCTCATTTTATACATATGTGTGTGTGAGAGAGAGGCTAGAGGAATCATCAAATCTGTCAAGGTGCAAACTTCTTTTTTGAGTGCAAAATTTTAGGAAAGGTTTAGTGCTCAAGAGATTTGATCCCCCTCGGCACTTGATAGATTCAAAGTTAAGATGGATTTATGTTGATTTTATACATATGTGTGTGAGAGAGAGAGACTAGAGGAATCTACGACTCATTAGTTTCGTACTTGCATGGGTTGATTCCATCCACAACCATTATAACCTCTAGGTGTCTGCAGTCTCCTTTGCAAACATAAGTTAGTGTGGGGGGTTTGAACTTGAATCACTTTGATCATAACACTTAGATTTACATGGACTTGCCAATCGAGTTACCCCTCATAGACACACATATTTTAAATAATTTTATTTTATTTTTTTAATTTTTATGTAATTTGATAAAACAAGATATTATAGCATTTCTTTCATACTAAGTTGGAGAGCAAATTATATTTAGGCATAATCTAACTATTAATAGACTAAAAACATTTAAATTAATTAAATATATAACTTGTATTATATTGCCACATGTTTGGATCTTTGCCTAACAAAATGACATTAAATATAACAAATTCCTAATTATATATACATTTATTTGGATACATTTATTTGAAAAAAAATTAAAATATAGGTACATTTATTTAGAAAATAATTATAACAAATTCTTAATTATATATACATTTATTTGGAAAACCATTAAAAACCATATATATTAAGAAAAATAACATGCATCAATTACTTCAAAACCTAATATAATTAGGTCAATTACATAATTAGGAAAATAACATGCATCATTGACTTTAAAATTTAATTTAATTACTTCGATTACATCAATTATATATGAAAATGGATAATCATAATTCCTCAACATTATTTGAGTTCAAAATAATCTATAGTCTCATAAGCAAGCAATGACGTGAGGTGGTGTGGTGAGACATGACAAATCTAAGATAAAACATGTTATTTACATTTATTGCATAAAATTTTGATAATTCACATCCAGCCCAGTTTGAAAAAACCGTTAGCAATTAAAAATTAAAGAAGATACTTTTATATATATAGTTGTAAATTTTATTTTTATTTTTATTTTTAAATAGTTTATATTAATTTTCAAAGACAATTGTGTAATAGATTTTTTTCTATACAAATTTCCCTACACACCAATGACTTGATGAAATTTAAACAAAGGTGAATGAGAACAGTGCCATGTGAATAGTTTAGGTGAATGTAAAAGACAAATTAATTTATGCTACTCTACATGGTCGGGTTTAACAGTGAACTTGGTCTTGTAGGAGGAGGTACCCATCATCTTTGAATAGGCAAAGAAATTGATTTCAGGGAAAATTATAGATTTAAGCTGTTTTTGTTGCACGACTCAAATGGGTTGTGAATTTTTGGTTTTTACGAAATTGTGTTTCCTGGTTTTCAATTCCTGGTATTTTTATGTTTGAATTTCTTTTTAGCTTTGGCCAAAACATTTGCCATGTGCTGATAAAGACATTGGTTTTTCAATATTAAATCGAAATGAAAAATATGGTTTTACAATCTGGAATATAAATCGATATTTCGGACTCGTTAATTATTTTGATATATTTTTTTTAATGAACACACTGAGTAATTAGTAAAATGGGTTGGTTTGTATTTTTCTTCAATAAAGTCAAATGGTCACCTAAGGTTGGAAGAATACCTCAACCTTTCTCCTAACTGTAGTTGTTCTTGATATTATATTGATTGATTCCTGAAAATTTTGATCCTGAATCTTTACCCAAATTGTTAAAAGAAAATATCTTGACATATTCTTTATATTAATAAAACCATACAAATTAGGTACCACAAATAGATACTTCTCAACATACATACCGTCAAAGACCTTCCCTCCTCACTTTTGGAAAAGCAAAGAGTGGAACTTGTCTTGATATAGAAGCCCAACCTTCTTCTGTCATATCCAGCTCTGATGGATCACCATCTACTCTCCAGTCAAAAGAGTGCAGCAGCTGAGCCAGTGCAAGCTCAATCATGGGAATAGCCATGGTGGCCCCTGGGCACCCTCTCCTCCCTGCTGAGAAGGGAAGCATCCTGAAATCTGATTGACCTGTCACTAAATCCATGATATTATCATGCTCACCCAATTCATGCATGAACCTCTCCGGCTTGAAATCCAAAGCATCCACCCCCCCACACATTGGGATCCCTTCCAATGGCCCAAACATTCACCATTACTGTTGTTTTTTAAGGTATATTGTATCCGCATTACAGTATTCGAGAAATTACATTGGAGGAGAGGGTGAGGATGGCCTTACTCACATTCACAGCAATTGTGTCGTTCTGGCTCTGCTCCCAAATGGACCGGGCAATCCCAGACACCTCTTCCTCTCGCACATGTTTGAAAGACTCGATTCTCTTAGAGGTAAAGAGTTCCAACACGCAGAGCTTCTTCACTTGCCTCCAATAATCTCCATAGGGAGACAGTAGTATACCCTTGTAATTGTAGGATAAGTACTTCCCAGCTGCAGTTGCAGGTCGGCTGGCAAATATGGAATCTTGAGTTTTCAAAAAGTGTTTGGCTGTCTCGGAGGAAGAAACTATGACGGTGGGTACAGGGAGTAGTCTACCTAGGCGGAAAAATGGTCCGGTTTTAGTCGCCGCCCGGAAAAACTTCAGGCTCCCGCCACCGGGAATTCCTCCGCCAGCTCCTCCACCCTCATTGAGCTCCGCCCAGCTTCCTCGCGAGCTCTGCCCAGCTGGATTACGTGAACTTGCAAAGGCTAGCAAACAGCGATCTGTGGCGCAATGGTAGTGAGTGTGGCTCCAGATCAGAGAGTTGCGTGTTCAATCTGGTGATTATGCTCATGCCGAGTTTTTGTATGTCTCTGGTACGCTGGCAGCTTCAGGTTTTTTCAAGAACGATAAGCCTCCAAGGTCGAAGTTTAAGGGCAAAGATTGCCCGCAGAGCAAGAAAATATTGCACTGTTCCAATCTTTCACCGGATAATAAGTTCGAAGGCGACAAACGTCTAACTCCAACCGGCCCGAATCTGTTGCATAACAGATAGTGGAGTTCGAAATATCGTAAACGCAGGTACATGAAGTGCCAAAAGGCAACATTGAATCCGACGCGAATTGAACACACAACTCTCTGATCTGGAGTCACACTCACTACTATTGCATCACAGATCACTGTTTACAGATCATTGTTTATTATTCTTTACAAGTTCATGGAATTCAGCTGGGCAGAGCTCGCGGCGGAGCTCAAAGAGGGTGGAGGAGCTGGCGGAGGAATTTCGGGCGGTCGGGAGGTTTTTCCGGGCGACACAGAAACTGGGCCATTCTTCCACCTAGGTAAACTACTCAGTGGGTACAGAGCCCAAGCGGAGAAACATGATGGGACCGTATTTGTCAGCAAGGTCTTTCAGAGCATGATGAACCGGCTTTGAATATTTCCGATGATTGGCCATGGATGGGGTCCTGGAGGCAATCTTCCTCCGTTCCTTCCACCCTTGTGCTGCAATATCCACTATAACAAGAAAAAAATGAGAGCCCCATATCCAGCCGTTAACCTCCATGTTGCAGGCAAAGGCGGAGGAAGAGTTTGAAGCAACCAATGAAAATCCATAACGAATTTTCCTCTATGAGGTCTGCAGGGCCAAAAGAAAGATGGTTCCCATATTTAAGCGACCCGGGATTCCTTGCACTCAACTATCGGCCATAAGTGGGTTCTTTTTCCGGGAATCTAGTTTGAAGGTCGTGCCCGGAAAGCCACGGCCGATGCACGATATTTTTCACAAATAAAACGACAATCTATGTGCCAGAGCGATATATTATATATATATATATATATATATATATAATATATATTTACGCCGTAAGGCGTTTCCCTCTGAAATCAACTCTCCTCATGGATTACGTGTCATTTTGTGCACCATACGATTGGGGAAGAGACACTAGCTGAATGGAAAAAGCACGGGAAATGCATGTTGTCAAAACAACACTATGTCCAGCGCAGTGGCAGGAACTGGAACGCCAAGCGTTGAGTACATGATGGCCTGTGTCCCCCTGCCGCCTGAGCTGTGGTCTGTAAGACAAAGGCAATTTACTCGTATATTAGACTTTCGAAGTTTTATACTACACCGTAGACATTGAGACTCACCAAAGCTTTATATATAGTGTAATTGCTGCGACCAAGAAGCATGGGATATCTAAGAGAATTTCAGAAATCGTTTTCTGAGAGAAATACAGACAGGTTTTCTGTTGCCAAACCTTCAGTCCAAAATACCCAAGTCCATTGAGCTAACGGTGCTTTTTCCTTAAGGCTGAGTAACTGTATTGAATTTAAGATAATCTGTCTTTGAATTTCAGTTTATGGGTATATATTTTTTCTATCTCACAGAAACAGACTTTTATTCCAGGTGCTCCTTCTGAGATAATTTTGAAACCGTCAAACAAAGGTAGTTCGACCTGAGATAGCAATAAACTGGCAGAGGGGAGCTGAAACGTGGAATCAATTGATTCAACTGCTTGGCAACCATCGACTTTACCAGCATTGAGAATCGACCAGGCAGGTGGTCCAGATCAGCTATCCATCCGAATCATGACTCACAAGCGTTCTACAGATCTTACCTCAAGGCTGTATGAGGTACTGGAAGAGGAGGGCTTGGACGTTCTCCATTCCCATAGATCCTCCACTAAAGACAAAGTTCTTCATAGTATGCAAGTCAAGGTAATATTAATTGCAGATTCCTTCCTCTAGTCATTCTCATATTGTGTTAGTCTTTCTCATGCTTTCTTCATTCTCATATGGAGAGAGTTTTTCTGTCCTACCTTCAGTCCAGCGCAGTGGCAGTAACTGGAACGCCAGGCGCTGATTTTCAAGTACATGATGGCCTGTGTCCCTGTACCGCCTGAGCTGTGGTCTGTAAGACAAAGGCAATTTACTCGTATATTAGACTTTCGAAGTTTTATACTACACCGTAGACATTGAGACTTACCAAAGCTTTATATATAGTGTAATTGCTGCGACCAAGGAGCATGGGATATCTAAGAGAATTTTAGAAATCGTTTTCTCAGAGAAATACAGACAGGTTTTCTGTTGCCAAACCTTCAGTCCAAAATACCCAAGTCCATTGAGCTAACGGTGCTTTTTCCTTAAGGCTGAGTAACTGTATTGAATTTAAGATAATCTGTCTCTGAATTTCAGTTTATGGGTATATATTTTTTCTATCTCACAGAAACAGACTTTTATTCCAGGTGCTCCTTCTGAGATAATTTTGAAATCGTCAAACAAAGGTAGTTCGACCTGAGATAGCAATAAAATGGCAGAGGGGAGCCGAAACGTGGAATCAATTGATTCAACTGCTTGGCAACCATCGACTTTACCAGCATTGAGAATCGACCAGGCAGGTGGTCCAGATCAACTATCCATCTGAATCATGACTCACAAGCGTTCTACAGATCTTACCTCAAGGCTGTATGAGGTACTGGAAGAGGAGGGCTTGGACGTTCTCCATTCCCATAGATCCTCAACTAAAGACAAAGTTCTTCATAGTATGCAAGTCAAGGTAATATTAATTGCAGATTCCTTCCTCCAGTCATTCTCATATTGTGTTAGTCTTCCTCATGCTTTCTTCATTCTCATATGGAGAGAGTTTTTCTGTCCTACCTTCAGTCCAGCGCAGTGGCAGGAACTGGAATGCCAGGCGTTGATTTTCAAGTACATGATGGCCTGTGTCCCCGTGCCGCCTGAGCTGTGGTCTGTAAGACAAAGGCAATTTACTCGTATATTAGACTTTCGAAGTTTTATACTACACCGTAGACATTGAGACTTGCCAAAGCTTTATATATAGTGTAATTGCTGCGACCAAGAAGCATGGGATATCTAAGAAAATTTTAGAAATCGTTTTGTGAGAGAAATACAGACATGTTTTCTGTTGCCAAACCTTCAGTCCAAAATACGCAAGTCCATTGAGCTAACGGTGCTTTTTCCTTAAGGCTAAGTAACTGTATTGAATTTCAGATAATCTGTCTTTGAATTTCAGTTTATGGGTATATATTTTTTCTATCTCACAGAAATAGACTTTTATTCTAGGTGCTCCTTCTGAGATAATTTTGAAACCGTCAAACAAAGGTAGTTCGACCTGAGATAGCAATAAAATGGCAGAGGGGAGCCGAAATGTGGAATGAATTGATTCAACTGCTTGGCAACCATCGACTTTACCAGCATTGAGAATCGACCAGGCAGGTGGTCCAGATCAGCTATCCATCTGAATCATGACTCACAAGCGTTCTACAGATCTTACCTCAAGGCTGTATGAGGTACTGGAAGAGGAGGGCTTGGACGTTCTCCATTCCCATAGATCCTCCACTAAAGACAAAGTTCTTCATAGTATGCAAGTCAAGGTAATATTAATTGCAGATTCCTTCCTCCAGTCATTCTCATATTGTGTTAGTTTTTCTCATGCTTTCTTCATTCTCATATGGAGAGAGTTTTTCTCATGCTGTGTTCAATCCCATAGGGTGTTAGTCTCTCTCCTTCTTTCTTAACAGAGTGAATCAATTTATTTTAATTTGTTATTTGTTTTTTGATGTAAATAAGGATATTTTGTATCTCTAGTTACTAATGAAAATGCATGTGCATTGTTTTTATTTATTTTTTTTGTAAATTTAGTATAATAAGTTAACAAATGCATTAGTTTAGAGTGATAGCCGAATTCACAAATATCCTGAAATGAAATGTTATGTAACAAATAAATGATTTGAGGTTCAAATGCTCCTACTCACCCATGTTTACTGAAATTACTCCGGTGACAGTTAAAAAGGGTAAAAAATCAGTAAATGCGTTGCTTTTGTAATTCTAATGATTCTTGGTTTTCTTAATTATTTCATTTGCCAATAGAATTAGGTTTTTGGGTTTTGGGCATAATTGTATAGTTTTCCCACTACTTTTTGTTTGGTCAGTAGTATTAGTTTTTTCTTGATAATTTAGGATCAGTTAAGTCAATTAATTTGGATTCAGTTTTTTTTTCGGAAGTGCTTTTTGTTCTTTTAAAATGATGTAATTTTAGTGCTGCTTGGTTTTCTTAATTACGAGTTTCCTTCTAAAATCAACTCCCCTCATTGCCTACGTGTCATTTTGTGCACCGTACGATTAGATGTTAGACAATTAAACAAATTTCAAGCTTTAGATCAATGGCAAGGGGAAGAGACACGGGCGGAATGGAAAAGGCACTAGGAATGCATGCTGTCAGAACAATAGTATGTCCTCCCTTCAGTCCAGCGCAGAAACTGGAATGCGAGGCGTTGATTTTCAAGTACATGATGGCTTGTGTCCACGTGCCACCTGAGCTTATCGTTCCTATTCGGAAAATAAAGCATACCACTATGAAACTAGACTAAACTGTAAATTTAATAACTTGTTAAAATGTTATAGTTTATTCGATACACATACGCAACATGATGAAGATTCATGTTTGAGATTCAAAGGTCTCCACAAGCCAAAAGGCAAGAACCCAGTGAAGATGTGGAAGCAAACTAAACCACGTTCATTTTGCGTGTCGAGTAAATTCAACAAGGAAAAATGTATTTATTGCATTGATGTGTAAGTTTCTATTTCTTCAAAGAGAGGATCCTCTTATAACAATCATGAGCCTCTGACATCATATAAAATGAAAGTGAATATGAGGAGCTTATGATCCCATATGAATCTTGTTCAAGAATTCACTTTTCTGCAATTCAATCGCATTTCTCCCCCACTGGTCAAAACTCCAACACTGGCCAACTTCAGCATTGAGGTTTCAAATGCTTTGAAGAAGGCATTCTCATCCCTTGCGAATCTCTTCACAATCATCTTTGTTGGGTGTTCCAGAAACAACGCCTGGTCTGAGCAAAACACTCCCTTTCCTTCTACCAAGTGTTTGAAGTATGCATTATCAAACTGGGTGGCCGTGGAATCCAGAAAAGCACCCGCGCTGTGATTGTTGTTAGGCTGAGGGCACACCGTGCGTAAGCTCTGTGCGAACGACGGCTCCATGGTTGGATCGACCTTAAATGTAGCGTTAAAATGTTATAGTTTATTCGATACACATACGCAACATGATGAAGATTCATGTTTGAGATTCAAAGGTCTCCACAAGCCAAAAGGCAAGAACCCAGTGAAGATGTGGAAGCAAACTAAACCACGTTCATTTTGCGTGTCGAGTAAATTCAGCAAGGAAAAATGTATTTATTGCATTGATGTGTAAGTTTTTGTTTCTTCAAACAGAGGATCCTCTTATAACAATCATGAGCCTCTAACATCATATAAAATTAAAGTGAATATGAGGAGCTTATGATCCCATATGAATCTTGTTCAAGAATTCACTTTTCTGCAATTCAATCACACTTCTCCCCCGCTGGTCAAAACTCCAACACTGGCCAACTTCAGCATTGAGGTTTCAAATGCTTTGAAGAAGGCATTCTCATCCCTTGCAAATCTCTTCACAATCATCTTTGTTGGGTTTTCCAGAAACAACGCCTGGTCTGAGCCAAACACTCCCTTTCCTTCTACCAAGTGTTTGAAGTATGTGTTGTCAAACTGGGTGGCCGTGGAATCCAGGAAAGCACCCGCCCTGCGATTGTTGTTAGGCTGAGGACACATCGTGCATAAGCTTTGTGCAAACGACGGCTCCATGGTTGGATCGACCTTAAATGTAGCGTTGAAGTTATGAAGTCTGCTCTCAAAAGAAGAGCAGTGAGAGAAGCCCAACGTATGCCATCCTGTTCATGCAGGCAATTCATAATTCAATTAGAATTCCATTAATGTTAGGCGTTACAGAGTTGCCATACTTTCATGATAATTTTGGATTTGTCGACTTTGCAAAACAGACTACAAAAATTCCGAAATGCAGATGTCGATCATATTTAAGTTCAAAAGCACACTTTATAATTATTGAAAGACCAGACAACCTTTATGCTAGAATTGCTATCTTATTATTTGAACATAAAGGAAGTTTTAGAAATATATATATATAAAATGTAAAAAATTAAAAAACCTTAGTGATCTACTAAAATTTAGGGCAAAAATCTTCCCATAACATTACAGTGTCTCCCCATAACATTTCAGTGATAACAAAGCAGAAATCGTGCCATCTTGGATGGTAATTAAAGATGGAACTATCGGAAGCAATTTTTTGGCAAAAATATGCAAAGTCTTGGGCCCTAAAAATCTTCCCATAACATTTCAGTGATAACAAAGCAGAAATCGTGCCAGCTTGGATGGTAATTAAAGATGGAACCACCGGAAGCAATTTTTTGGTAAAAATATGCAAAATCTTGGAGGAAGCTGGAAGAACAACAAAGCCTTTGAGGAAAATGGAAGAGCAGCAAGCATAAAATATCAGCAGTTTCCCAAAATGGAACAAAAGATTAGAAGAATTTAACAAAATGCCACATCTAAGAAAAATAAAATGGGACAAATTATGGAATAACGGCAAGAAAAACGAACCAAATGATACCAATGATAAGTACTACAAAAGAAAGTATAAGAAAAAATGAAGTGAAAGAAAAAGTGTTGACATAGTTATCTCCCCCTAAAAAGATGGATGATCCGAGGACAATGGGCCCTGTGACTGAACCATCTGAATCAGATAATCGGTCAATAGGTGATAACTGAATGGTGTTATTTCAGAGTATTGCATGGTATATTTGTTGCTGGTTGAAGACTGGTTGGCATATCAGCTCATAAATTAGAAATGCAATATTATTTAGTTCTGGGTTATTTGCATTGGTGAAAGGTGCTTCTTGTCATTGTATGGTATATATTAGAATTGTATCTTTGGCTGAAATCTAATATTAAGGTTGTTTTTAGAGATTAGGCTTTCACCTTAGGCTTTCAGAGATTAGGCCTTCACATGTATAAGGGGCATTTAGGGACATGAAAAGAACTAAAAGATTTTTTCTCTGCTGTTTTAATTTTCAATTGCAGATATGCCATCTCTTCATGGATTTTGTGATTGATGGTATCAGGTTATAGATGGTTTGGGTGCTATGGTGGGTATATGTTTTCACAGTGCCATTCTCCTGTGTAGATTGTTGGATGAATTTGCTATTGCATATGTTACGGATTGAATCTTCTTGTTTGGGCTTATGGACGAGTTTTTAATATTGATTTGATGTGTAATGAGTTTTGAACCCTAACACCCAACTTAATATAATACAGTGACCTATTTTAGCATGCCCCCCAACTCAACATTAACACAATACAGTAATTCATTTTAACATGGATCCCCAACTTTGTATTAATAGGGGTAACGTGAGGGTTCCAAGTTTGCATCAACATGATACAGTAACCCACTATAAAATGGGAAGGGCTGGAACTTTGATCACTTGCCTTCATCTATATATGGCTTAAGCTGAATCATATATTGTTTGTTGTATATTAAGCACAGAACATGTTCTCACCCCAGTTTGGGCATAAGAAAAGACAGTTTTAAACCCTCTAGATATGAGCAGGCTATGAGCAGGCCCTCAAGTTTGACATGCTCAAGATCTTACATATATCAGGGTCCCAACTAGATAAATATTGGAGATTGTGTATTTTGTTCCCTTATAAAATATTTTTAGAAAATGTAAACGTGATACCTTTCATTTTTAGTTGTAAAATTTGTAGATTCCTAATATTTAGTTATGTGAGACATGATTATACAC
>APFE030134936.1:23742-43553 GCA_000404065.3 Pinus taeda
AGGAGACCTCTAAGGGCTTGGTAGATCTAGAATTAAAATAGATCTAAGTGGGTTAATATATATGTAGTTGACATTAAAACATTTTATTTATAATTCACATTAAAATATTAAAACATGTCCCCTCATTTTTTCATATCAACATATATTTAATTATTTTTATTATTAAAATTTTCAGAAATATTACATATCAAATTCATATTAAGCATTAAATAGAATTACAAATCTCTTTCGTACATTGAAATAGAAAGTAGCTATTAATGGAATATGAATCCTCTCAATCTTTCTGTCTATATGTTTTATGTAAAAATATTTTACTTAACATGTGTATTGAAATATTTGATTTATAAACTTGTTAAAATTTTCTTTGTTATTGATATTTTTAAAATCTAATATATCCAACTCTATATTAAAAATGAAATAGATTACACATCTCCCTAATTAAGTGGAAATATAAGAAATTTTTAATTTAAGATACATTATATAAAATTATGTTATATGAATGTTGAAATATTTTCCTTGTAGTTGACAGTAAAATATTTTTTTTTATGAAGTATTTTAATTATGGCTCATACTAGTTTCCTTTGTTATTGTTATTTTTAATTTGTTAATTTCTAGTATAATTTTATTATTTTCAAATATAACATTACATGACAACATCTCTCCATAATATAACATTACATGACAACATCTCTCCATACTCTGTACATTGCCCCAAAAGCACAATCAAAATATTTATTAAAAAGACAATCTATTCATCACACAAATAACTTCCTTAAAAATATTCTGCACTACAATATAGAACAAGTAACTAAGGTCTTCTCTCCTATCCTATCCTCCTTAAGAAGTAAACCCACACATGCTATTTTCGCCCTCTCCTATCCTATCCTCCTCAAAAAGTTAACCCACACATGGTATTTTCGCCTTTGGATACTAATTTCTGTGCCCAATTTCACCTAATCATGTATGCAGTTAAATGTCCTATTTTCCATTACCAGAAACGGATCCATAACACTTGATTCGCTGCTTTACTCCACCACAGTTATTTGTCACTTAACTCTACTTACTTTGGAGCCAAGTCCCAGCCTTGCCACTATCCCCATATGCGTCCCCCAAATCTGGTGCAAAAGACTATTGCATTATTGTTAGGATCTCAGCACAAAGACTCATGTGTAGTGATAATTTTATGCAAAATATCAGTTCACGTTAAACGCTCATTGAATCTTCTAACTTCTTAGGTTGTTGCCAACGGAGGCTTCTAATTTATAGTTGAAATAACATTATCCGTGGTATTTAAGGTATTCTAATCTTGAAACCGTGTGTGAAAATGCAAAATCTTGTAATTTAGTGGCTCCGTTCATGTGAGAATTGAAGGTCTAATGGTGTGACAGATATTTTCCTATTAACCTGCCTTAATTAAAAAAAGTCTCTGCATTTTTCTGAGGATTGCTTCACTTATACTATTGTATTTTTAAAAATATTAAAATGATGCAACAACATAATTTGCATTTTTATTTAAAAAACTTAATTGCATTTTGTTTTCTGTTTTAGTGTAGTTATATACCATTGTATTAGTAACGATGATGAAATGAAGCCATAACATTATTTACATTATGTTAGATTTTAGGTTTCTGTGGTTTTTTGTTCATTGTGTCGACGTTTCAAACCCCAAAGGGGTATGAAATGAAGCAATAACATTATTTACATTATGTTATATTTTAGGTTTCTATGGAAGTTTTTTGTAGTGGTATGATCCGGATTGTCCACAGTTTTTTGTTCATTGTGTCGACCTTTCAAACCCCAAAGGGGGTCCATCATCGGGACAAATCAGAAAGATAGAATATGAATGAAAGATTATTGAGAGAATGAGCCATGAATCTGGATATAAATAAACCAAGAACGCTAATTTTATATAAGGGCCGACACTTGATTTCCAAAAATTTTTCATATTTAATTAATTATTTAATTATTCAAAATTAACTCAGTTTTTAATTATTTTAATTATGAACCTTTATTTTATCTATTTATTGATTATTCTAGTTTAGTTATTTCATTTATTAATTAATTAATATGAATTTAAATTATAATGGTTTTAATAATTAATACAATTTTAATAATTAATTATATAAACTTTTAATAATAATAAATAATTCCTAATTTTATCTTTATTTAATTTATTTATTTATAAATTAAATGTTAAATCTTATTTAAAATTTATTAATATAAAATTACCATTTCATTTAAAATTTCTGTTTAAAATTTATTAAATTTATATTATTATTTGATATTTAATTTAAAATTTTCTTTACATTTTTTAAAATTTTTGTTGCAAAAAAACTCAATTGCATTTTTTGCCTGTTTAGTGTAGTTATATATCCTTTTATTTTAGTTCAACCATTGACAAGCCTATGAAAGAAATTGCTGGCAAATCAGTTCATGAATTTTGTGCAATTTCTTAACTGCATATTTAAACATCCCATGGCCATTCCAAACAGGCTGGGTTTGGTATAGTGAGAAAAAATATGGAATACCCCACCTTGATCATTTGCAAAACCCTGATATATCTTTTTATGAAATTTGGATACAACTTGTTTCCATTCATTGTGTAACAAATGTATCTAATATCTGGCAAGAGCCTTATAGTGATTTCTCTCAATGATCCTTCAAAATCGATCAAAATTTAGGGAATACTCTCTAAAATCTATAATACTCCAGAATGGATCGAAATTTACAGAGTACTCTCTAAAATCTACCGTGAATCTCTTTACAATTCTCTAGAACAATATACCTTGAAGAATCCACTAAAATGTAACATGTAATTTGTAAAAATAATCCTGAAAAATTCGCTCAAATGCCGTATATAATTTGCAGAAATAATATTTGATATCAAAATTAAATATACTAATGTATTTGAAATATTCTACATAAGTATCTAATATAAGTAATTGAACAAGCTAACGCCTTTAAAACATGTTTTACAAGTTTAAGAATAACAAGTTACAACACCTTTTTCTTTGATGTGATAACTTCTCATTGGAGTAAGATTATTTTTACCCTTACATGCTATATACTTGAGAAAGCTTCGCATATTTGGAATCGAATGTTTTGGATTTACGTGACATAAATGAATATATATATGTTATTTTAGGAAAATTTTCTCTTTTTCCTGTATTTGAAGTCAGACAGTTTTTTAAGCTAGTTTTATTTTTCCTCCTCAGTGTGATATTTTGATTTTTTTGTTCTGGTTTTGATAACTTTGTCCTGTACTACATATATTATTGATTGCTTTTCTTGGATGGTTGAAGTTGATTTTTTTTGTTTTGGTTTTGATAACTTTGTCCTGTACATACATTATTGATTGCTTTTCTTGGATGGTTGAAGTGGGTTTTGAATCTCGATCAATAACCTTAATTCAAATAATTTTCCCAATTGTTAGTTGCCATTCTAATTTTTATAGTTTAAATTTTATCGGCAATTTTCTCAAATTGCCATTCTAATTTCTATAGTTTAAATTTTATCTGCAATTTTCTCAATTTTCTCCCGGAGGTTCTCTTTACACTTGCATTCTTTCACTAACACATGCTAAATGAATTTTTGCATCTGTTTTAAAAACATGATTGCAAGTTGTGGCTAATGCACGAAAAATCTGGATCACATGTAGAGTTACGCACGAAAAATCTAGATCACATGTAGAGTTTTACTATGGAGGATCCGGGTACATCTTTGTTTCACATATAATCTTGCTACCTTGTGTAACATTTGCATCTATGTTGTAGTGATTTTCAAAATGAGTGAAGGGCAGGGACAGGGGAGGCATCCCCAGCTTATCCAAAATTTTCAAGGGACAGTGGGTTGGGGACATAAATTATATATATATTAAATTGCATAATTCATTATTAGCATTTGTATTTGGTTGAAGGTTATAAGTATAACAAGCTATATTATATGGTATTATGCACAACTCTTACACTTGCCAATTTTAGCTTGAGCAACTTAAAAAGTGCTCAGTAACTTTTCATTATTGGCCATTAGACAAAGTAAAATGTGGTTTTGCTTTAGGAAACTAAGTTTAACTATTTTCGATTGGCAGAATTGCCTTTATAGTAGATTTTCTTCATATTTTTTTGTCAATGGTTGGCAGAATTGTCTTTATATTAGCTTTTCTTCATATTTCTTGTCAATTATGATTATGTTGAACGTAAAAGTCATTCCCTTCTCTGGAGGTTTTTCAAAATTTTATAGTTGTATACAAAACAACGATTAAATACTTTGATTCTATAAAGAGATTAGATTCATATTTGATTAACAAGGTGATTGAATAGGAATCTATTGAAACATTTAGTATCCAATCCAGGTCACTACTATCTCCTTGCTTTTGAGAATGTTTGAAGATGGAACGGTGGAAGCATTGGACTTGAATGACTCTTGGAAACACTATACAATATGTAAAAGTTGAGATGACATGAAAAATGAGAAAAAAAAAGTGGTATAACTATAAGGATTTGCATTTTGAAATGTTGCATTTCCTGTTTTCTCCACATAGAGGCTTTGTTTATTGTAATTTTGTTGTTGAAAATACAATATTTAAATGACTAGAAACCCAATTGAAACTCATCATCATACAAAAGCCATGTTTTGAGTTGCAACTTGTACAACATAGTTAGATTAGGCACAATACAAAAGTAATGGATGGGAAAAGTGATCATATTGTCTAGTCATCAATATCCATGATTGTCAAAACTGAAGATATATGCCTAGATTATCCTTGAAATCTGCCCAGAAAATTCCAGAAATCCTTACTGCATGTCCCTAAAATATGTCCAAAGCGTCCCTAAAATCTACCCAAACGTCCCTAAAATCCTTCAGTCCCTAATAAAATCCCCAACAATTTAGAGAAGTTCCCTAAATGTCCACAACTCCCCTTAATGTGTGCACGTAGGATACATGAGAATTTTCAGTTTTTTAGGGGGCATAGTCCCGTGCAATATAGGTCTGCATTAATGCGTTTCTTCCCTTTCTTTTCTAAAAGGTGTTTTTCCGCACAACGTAAGTTTTTTCAGCACGAAAAAAAAAAATAAATGTTTGTATTATAATCCATGTTTGATATACATACAATGACTACATACTATGACTATGTAACTACCTGTTGATAAACTGTAGATAGATGACATAGCCCAGCATTGAAACTAACAAAAAAAAGTTCCAGGATACATACTCGGAAGCTGAGAGGAATACTGAGTGGAAACTTAGTTGAGATAGAGCTCAAAAGGATTTAAAAAACTGCAGAGTATGATGTGAATTAAGGAAGAAGAACCTATCTTATAAAAAACCAAAATTTCTAACATATGTTAATGCTATATGCCCTGAAAATGGAAATCCTGGATCTAGTAGATATTGTTGTCCACCTTTATATGCATTCTCCATAAACCTTGGGGCAAGGTTAGACCCAATTTAGATAAGGCATCAGCCTTTTTGTTTTTTTGCCTATCGATATGAGAGATTGAATAGTCCTTCCTGTTATTCCGTAATGCTGCTATCCTGTCCAACCATCCGGCAAGGTGAATGCTTTTAACGTGTTGCTTTGACAAAACATGATCCGTTATTACCTTGGAGTCTCCAAATATTTGCAGTTTTGGAATATCAAGGAAATTGCTGAAGGAGAGGAGACCCGCTAAAGCCACAGCTTCAACTCTATTGTTTGTCCCTGGACGAGCATTCCAATAGATTTCTATAGCTTGTGCATTTGCTATTCTAATGTAAACACCACATGCACAAATACCTTGTTGGGCAGCACCGTCGAAATATGCACATGGTGTTGTCGAATCAGACGTCGTCCTGGATCTCCTTCCACTCTCATACTTGCCTGTTAGAGACTCATGATTCCTTCCATAAGTGTTGCTATTCTTCCCATATATATCGAGGGCATAGTATAGGGCAATTATAGAATCGGTTACAGAAAAGCTTGTATCCACCTTTGCGTTGAATATATTGTCATTTCTCCATTTCCAAATTCCCCAAATGGCCAATAAGGGAATGGATCTCCACTCTTTCTTCATGGTGCCCCATACTTTAACTGCTTCAGAAATGGATGGAAAAGAGCCGAATGAAAAACCAAAGAGAGCCACAAGACTCTACCAGATTGGCCGCACCTGTTGGCAGTTGAGGAATAGATGAAAATTATTTTCAGAGCTTTCTCTGCATAGTGGACATATGGCTGGCCCATGCCAATTGCATTTTTGCAGGTTTTCCCACATAAGATTCCTATTATAAAAGATCAGCCAAGCAAAAATGATAATCTTGGTGGGGCAACCCAATTTTCACAATGTGGGAGGGAAAACTTCACCAGGGATCTCGATCTCAGTACGTAGGAGCCGCAAATAAACATGTTTTACCTTCACGTTCGTGGAACCATCCATAACTCCCCAAATGAGCAGGTCTTTATCCACCGATCGGAAAATCCCATGGCCATACGGTGAGGATAAAACAAAATCCCACTGCATCTTCATGTCTCCACAGAGTTGCAACTCTTCCGCTGATTTCCACATGGGAATGGCTCCTTCCCATTGCCGGATGACGTTGGCCCAATAAAAATAGCCTCTGTTATGGAGCGCTCTCAACAAACGAGAGGAAACTTGAATTTTCCCTGCTCTTCCCGCAAATGCATCCCTTCCTATCAAGATCTGAGAGCCCGTCTGAAATTTCCAGATGATGTTCTGTCTAAAATAAGGTTCCAGCTTCTTGAACCCTCTCCAAGTAGCCGATCCAAATGGGGATCCAATATGATTCTTCCTAATCCAGTATGTCATGTCCCTGTTATACATATATATTGCGTGAATTACCAGGCTCCATAATGAGTCGCCCATGATAGCCTTCCACATCGATTTGCATAAAAGAGCTTTCCTGAATTGAGCCAATTCTAAGATGCCCCATCCTCCCATATTTTTAGCCCGCGTTATTGTCGAAAGTTTAGTTAAATGAAATTTGTTATGATCTTTGTCACATCCCCAGATGAAATTGGAAATCATCCTGTTCAGATATTTGATAGTAGCAGTTGGAATGAAGAACAAGCGCACCCAATAAACTATCGTTTGAACAAGAACAACCTGTGTCAAGGTCATCCTACCACCTTTGGACAAGCACAAATTTTCCCAATTTGCGATCTTCTTGTAAAATCTATTAGTAATCCAAGACCAATCTGCCACCTTGTAACTTGAAGTTTTTAGTTTAAAACCCAAGAACTTAAGCCCATTCCTAAGTGGAATGGCTTGAATGTTATAGAGCTGAGAAAGAAAACGGATCAGATCCCCACTTGTATCTTCAACATGAATTTTGATTGGTCACCTTCTTGATATGGAGGCTGAGAGATTCCATCACTAATATGAATAAGAGCGGGGACAAGGAGCATCCTTTCCTGAGCCCCCCGACAACTTTAAAAAAAGGAGAGGGTAATCCATTGATTAGTACAACATAATTGTCCTCTTCCACACATGCCATTATCCATCTTGCGCACCTGTAATTAAGACCGATCCTAGCAAGAAGACATCGCAAGAAACCCCAATCCACGCTGTCGTATGCCTTCCTTAAATCTATCTTCAATACTGTAGCCTCCAATTTCCTTGTATGAATAGAATGAAGTGACTCTTGTGTGATGGCCACTGCGTCCATAATATTTATGTTCTTGAGGAAGCCATGCTGCTCAGAAGTTAAATGCAATGATAACACACTTCTTATGCAAATAGCAATGATTTTGGAGATTGTCTTATATAAGACATTGCATAATGAAATTGGTCGGTAATCTGAGAATGTTGTTGATAGAGGCTTTTTTGGAATTAGAGCTATGTATGTGGAGGTAATGCGGTGATTTATGCAGCCTTTTAACCTTGATTCCTCAACCAAGTGCAGAATGTCATCCTTGAACAATTCAAAAAAGTGGATAAAGAATTCAATGGACCAGTCGTCCGGTCCCAGACATTTATCCTTTTGGAAAGATTTCATTGTGGCCAGAATTTCATCTTCAGTGACTTCTGAGAATAGGGCATCATTTTGGTTTTCATCAAACATAGTGGGGTATAGTTCAATGCCCCATAGGATATCTTCAATGCCACTTCTGATTTCTCTGCTATATGCCTTTTTGAAATAATTAACAGCTTCCCGAGTAATATCTTCCTGTGAATAAACAGATTTACCAGCGTCATTCTTTATTTCCCAAATCATATTAGCCTGCCTTCCTTTGTTCGCAAATCTGTGAAAATACTTTGTATTTTTGTCACCTTCTTTGAGCCATATAGCATGGCTCTTGAGACGCCAAGTGGATTCCTCCTCAGCTAGTATCTTTTGCTTCTTTTTCCCAAGTTCCCAAATTCGTTTTCGGATGTTTGAAGATATGGAATTACTTTTAAAACATGTGGATAAGATTTGCATTTCTTTATCAATGTCTTTCAGCTCCTTCCTGTTCGTTTCTGATTTGTCACGCTGCCATTTTTTTACTTTGCTGCGGAGAAGTGTCACATGCTTAATAAAGTCCAGGGACTGATGTTGAGGCGAACCTGTGTGATGCTTCCACGATTCCTTAATAAGTTGGTTGAAATGTTCATCCAAGAGCCATGTACGATTGAATTTAAATGGATAGCCAAATGTACATCCGATGTCCTTCCATTGAATATATATTGGCCGGTGATCAGATATGTGCTCAGGGATGACTTTTATCATTGGTGGACCGAATCTTTCTATCGGCTTCCCGTGAATGATATATCTATCCAGTCTTTTAGCCAATAAAGAGTTGCCTGACAGCCCGTTATGCCATGAAGGTCCCCGACATACAACTGGATATCTATAAAATTGTTTTGGATTATCGCATTTCGAATCATGCAGCCGATCGGATCTATTCTCCTGCCATTGCCCCAGGTTTCATCAGTACACAAAGTGCAATTAAAATCACCTCCTATCAATAAGGAATCGATATCCATGAGTTCATATGAAAGAAACTTTTCCCAAAAAGGAAACCGGTGTCTATATGGGGCATATATATTTAAAATATGCACCGGTTCATGACAATCTCGGAAATATGCTAAAATTAGAATGCCAACAAAACAATTAAATGCAAAAACTTTGATCCATTTAGGGTCCCAAATAACCACCAAGCCTCCAGACAAACCTACAGCGTCAGTAGCCACCATTTGCCAAGAAGGAAACATCCTTCTAAAATAAGTGATGGTTTGTGCTCAGTCATGCATTGTTTCTTGGATTAGAAGCATTCTGGATTTAGTAGAGCAAAAAAGGTCCTTTAGGGCCAAATATTTCGGGCTGGCCCCTAGGCCCCGAATGTTGATGGATAATATGTTATACATTACAACCATCAGTTGGCCGGCATGCTCTAAGAGGCCCTCTTATGGAGAATTCTTCCTCGACAATTTCAGATATAGGAATGTCAATCAGATTAAGATCTTTGGGAGATTAGGAATGTCATTAATGAGTTCCTTTCCTTTTTTTTCCTGAAGGAGTTTTGCATTTATTGTGCTCATTTACTTCAACCAGTTAAAATTTGGTTAATGAAACTTAATTTTTTTCCAATGTTTATTATGACATTATTTAGGAAAATTTTTCAGGTGCACGAGGAAGCAAGAGTTGTGGATCAACTTAGCCATGAGAGATTGGTAAATTTGATAGGATACTGTTGTGATGGTAATGAGTGTTTGCTTGCGGCTGAATATATGCCAAATGGAACTCTAGCAAAGCATCTCTTCCATGGTATGTATCTCTTGAGCTTAAGAACATTTGTTTGTTACACAATATATGCTATAGAAGGGAAGAGAAAGAAATTTGATGCTTGTAGGAGATTGGCAATCTCAAGGTGCTGATAGAGGTGTCTTAGATTCATGATTGGCAATTAAAGAATATATGAAAGGAGAATATGAATGTGGAATTTAGGTTTCTCTGGTCAATGAGAAACCAAAAAACTTACCAAATAGAAAAATTTGGCACATTGGAAGAGTATGTAATGAATTCTCTGGGGTGTAAATCATTTAATAAATATATAAATCTTGTTGTTCTCATATAACTTTAGTTGACTATGAATTATATGATTTACAATCAGTGATAAATTCACAGGGTTTTGGGATATCAATCAGAAAAAAATAAAAAGACACGCATAATCTCGAATGTGTAACCTTGCACTGGAGTGAGACTTATTATAGATAATGTGTACACAACAGAGAGACTTATTATAGATAACGTGAAGATATTTTAACATATGCTCTCCCTTTTAATTTTCAAAACATCCTTCATAAATTTCTTTTATTTTTTACTTTATAACAACATTATAATCTCTTTTGATTAAAAAAAAATAATTTTACAACTAATGATTCTTGATTTCTTGGAACTATATGTCACCTTTTTTACTCTAATCTCTTTTGATTTAAAAAAAATTAATTTCATAATTAGTGATTCTTGATTTCTTAGAACTTTATGTCATCATATTTCCTCTCAGCATTTTTAATTTTTTAATAATTTTTATAAAAAGTTATTATTATTATTATTTTTTAATAAATTAAATGAGTAATGTTTTGATAAAGTTATAAATGAAGAATGGAAAACAAGTAGAAAAAATGAAAACTAGATACATCCGGCAACTTCAAATTTCTATGAAGATTGCAATAAAAACAAATCAGAATCGATGTGAGAAGATAGAAGATTTTCATACATTTCCCATCATCAATCAAGGAAAAAATAGTAATCAGTTTTATTATTTTGTTTTGTTGTTGGTTTATCACACTTCAGGCTGAACTTAGAAAGGAATTGGGTATGGATGAGAATTTACCTGCAGTTTTATTGGTGGGTGGTCGAAAGACATTGGTCCAGTTGAGGAAGCCGCACAAGGAAACATTGTAGGGTGATAAAATAGGCAAATCCCGTGGGTCAGCTTGCTGTTGTTTGTGGTTAAAATAAACGTTTCAGCAAGTTGCAGTCAATTCATTGGAAAATGGCAATGCCGGTATTGCAGTTGATATATATGCCTGTTTTCATTGTTCCATCGAATGAGGTCAACTTTTTCATATCAACTCTTATTTTCTGGTTGTTTGTTATTTATTAATTATTAATTATGTGTTGTTGAACTCTAATTGTTGTATTTGCCTTTTTCCTCTTTTTGTAACTATTAATTTCTGTATATTGTCTTGCCTTAGTGGGTTTTGCTTCATCAAAAGTCTTACACTGTAATGTCTTTTCCGAAAATAAATTTGTGCTAATGAAAGATTCACAATTTTTGCATTTTTGGCTATGATAGGGGACCCATGTGTTTTTGGAAATAATACTTAGGAAGGAGAAGTCAAAATTATTTATCTAGTGGAATAGTGGAATGTGAGGTCACCCCCTCATGAAATATGCACCCTTTAGATGCACCCTTTGTAGAGAAAGTTGAATTGCTAAGGAAAGGAGGTCGCTTAGCACAAAGTTTTCCAAGGGGAGAACTCACCCTTCTTTTGGTGGACTTCGAGTGTTGCCCTAGGGAGGTAAATTCTACTACCATAGAGAAAGGGATTTGTGTATTCTTGGAGTGTTCTTCAGCGAATTCCCTTAGCTAGTTCCTACTCCAGGGAGGATGCAAAAACTAATACATGCCACACATTTCAACGAGTTCAATGTGGTGTTTTGCTGGGAGAAATTTGGAGAAGTTGCTTAAGGGATAGGCCATCATTTGTGGAGAGTTTTGGGTCTGGAGGCTTTGTGGAGAGTTTTGGGGCTGGAGGTGACTACCTTTGATGGAGACAATTTTGTCAAGTTTGGGCATGCAGGGGGTCATTGGAGAGAAATTTCATGGTGTTTGGGCTCAACCATTTCGTGATAAAATAAGCAAATCCCGTGGGTCAGCTTGCTGTTGTTTATGGTTAAAATAAACGTTTCAGCAAGTTGCAGTCAATTCATTGGAAAATGGCAATGTCGGTGTTGCAGTTGATATATATGCCTATTTTCATTGTTCCATCAAATGAGGTCAACTTTTTCATATCAACTCTTATTTTCTGGTTGTTTGTTATTATAAATTATTTGTTGTTGGAACTCTAATTGTTGTATTTGCCTTTTTCCTTTTTTTTTAACTATTAATTTTTGTATATTGTCTTTGCCGTAGTGGGTTTTGCTTTATCAAAAGTCCTACACTATAATGTCTTTTCCTAAAATAATTTTTTTGCTAAGGAAAGATTTACATTTTTTTGCTTTCTGGCTATTATAGGGGCTTATGTGTTTTTGGAAATAATACTTAGGAAGGAGAAGTCAAAATTATTTATCTAGTGGAATAGTGGAATATGGGGTCACCCCCTCATGAAATATGCACCTCTTGTAGAGAAACTTGAATTGCTAAGGAAAGGAGGTCGCTTAGCACGAATTTTTCCAAGGGGAGAACTCACCCTTCTTTTGGTGGACTTCGGAGTGTTGCCCTAGGGAGGTAAATTCTACTACCATAGAGAAAGGGATTTGTGTATTCTTGGAGTGTTCTTCAGCGAATTCCCTTAGCTAGTTCGTACTCCAGGGAGGATGCAAAAACTAATACATGCCACACATTTCAGCGAGTTCACAGGGGTGTTTTGCCGGGAGAAATTTGGAGAAGTTGCTTCAGGGATAGGCCATCATTTGTGGAGAGTTTTGGGGCTGGAGGCTTTGTGGAGAGTTTTGGGGCTAGAGGTGACTACCTTTGATGGAGACAATTTTGTCAAGTTTGGGCATGCAGGGGGTCATTGGAGAGAAATTTCATGGTGTTTGGGCTCAACCATTTCGTGCCAAAACATTGTGGTGGAGTCTCTCTCCTGCTTCAGAAGGAATTTCCTGGAGCATTTATATAGAAGCTTGGGGAGGAATAAGGAGGATTTTTCAGCATATTGTGCTACTTCAGATGTAGTTGTTGGCTAGGAGGGCGTAGTTCCAAAATAGGGTAATTCTAGGAGGTCAAAATTAGCCCAAACCCTTTATGGGCTTCTATGGGTTTAGTGAGAGGAGATCATGGCTACTTTTTCAAAAAAAATTGAGCACTAGAAGTGGGTCAAATCTCCAGTTCTTCCAACCAGCAATACAATTCCACACGGCCGAACCCAGACTTCTTGGAAAAGAGACATTCTACAACATTTGAGTAGTTGATTTTCCATCACCTCGGGGTTGTAGCTTGCCTTCAGCAAAGCCTAGGTGCATTCCTTCCATTTCGTATTGTACTCCCTCTATAATTAGCCCATTTTGGCATGTTTCTGGAGAATTTCTGGTTCTCTGATCGTGTGTGGAATTTATTGTATTGAATGTGATGTATTTGCTTTTTTTATCAAAATATTACATATACTTTGAAGAAACAAGCTCGATATGTTACACCAATAATAAATTCCATACTCAGAGTTTCCAAAAAAATAAAACCATCCTTTCTTATAATTAATATTATGAATTTTGATCTGGTACGGTCAAATCTATTCTTCTACAGTGGCCCGTGAAAAGAATGCAACTTTCCTATGTGTAGTGCAGTACATTTAAGTGAAAACAAGTTGACTCTACTGTTCGAGAAATTCAAGTTAAGCTAGCTCTCTTCACTCTGACTCAGTTCCGAGTCATCTTAGCGAGTTTGTCTTGCCAGTGTTCCTTGCACCTGTAAGTTAAATGCATTTACACTGAAACTATAGATCGTGTTTCTGAAATGAATTTTTAAAAAATTTAAACCAAAAATCTTAATAGGTAGGTACAAACAACTTTACTTTTATTTCAGTTTGATCATTTATCATTATTGTGTAGTGTTTTTATTATTTCAAATCAAGTAAGAAGAATTTAAATTGGGGATTAGGTAATGGAGTTGTCTATAATGCGACTTTTTGGATATTCTGGTGACGGAATCTGGTGGAAGAAATTGAGGATAAATATTGATTTGTTGCAGTTAAAATGGTTTTTTAACTGCATATTTGGATTCAGCACCCTGAAAAACCCCTGGGACACTTTGATTGTGCAGAAACTAGCTATCAAACCTCCGATTCCAAAAAATTGCTACCGGATTTTGACCGGAAAAACCCACCGTAAAGGCTTTCAAAAAGTCGCATTATAGACAACTACTTAGGTAATGTATATGACTATCTTTGTCAAGTGATAATTCTATAATTTATTATTTGTTCTGGAATTTTATTAATATATCATTATTTTGTAGTGTTTTTTTTTTTAATTACCTAGAAAGAGTCTAAGTTGGAGATAATTTATACGATTATACCGTTTGTGATAGGTTGATAATCTATTATTTGTTCCAGAATCTTATCAAATTGATCATAGTTTTTTATATATCTTTTTTAATAATTTAAATAAAATCTAAAAATAATATTTTAGTATCTTATTACGAAGCAAAATCTAAACTATAACTTACTTCAGGTATACAATCATTTTATTGTTTTTATTTTTTTAATCATCTCGATAGAATCTAAATTGGGATTACCTCACGTATATAATTACCTATTGGAAAAATGATAACTTTGTCATTTATTATTTGTTATAAAATTTTATCTAAATAATTAATGCATTTTAGTGGTGTTGTTTATGAGGATTATTATTATTTAAACAAAACTTAAATAGGATTATTTGCATAATCACTCTCACCGTGGGACTTTTAATATAGAGTTTCAATGTGAGACTTATGCGAAATAAACCCCACATAAACTAGTTAATCTAAACTTCATAGGTTCATCGCCCTTTAGTTATGTGTTGTTTTGCTGAAGAAATGAATGATTTAAGGTATTTGGTTGGCTGTTTTATTTTTTAACCATCTAGACATAATCTAAGTTATGGATTACCTAATGCATATGATCATCTATTTGAGCGATAACTCTATGGTCTTGTTCCCATCCTCAGCTTCTTAATATAAAGTTTGAAAGTGAGAGTTGTTGAGAACTAGACCCCACACAAATGAATTGATCTAAACCTGATGGATTCATTATCTTTAGTTATGTGGTTTGTTTGGCTGAAGAAATTATTGAAGGTATTTTTAATGCTTATAATAAAAGCATTGTCTTTCACCACCTTAACTATTCATGCTTTGGATTACATGTGTGTGCTACATGTAACTCTCTTGGATTTAATTACATCAAAGCATTGTATTAAAGGAAGGTCTCTCTTACTTATTTTGTTTGTCAAAACCAAATTATAGTGGACCATGTATCCATTCTTGTCATTCACTGCAGCAAGGCACTTGTCCTACATGTCCTTGCACGTATCTCCCATTGCACTCCTTGGATTCTTCCTCCAATGTTGTTGACTGTGAATGGATCACACCATGATAAAGAGCTCCTCAATTGCCTCTATCAAAGCTTTGGGATTCACATGCTCATGGATCATTAGTGGAATTTTGAGGTCTAAAATGAGCCTGCTAAGGAAATTATAAAATAATAGTGGAAATAATAAAATAACATTAGATTACATCATCAAATTTTAGAGGGAAAAAAGAAAAAACTATTTTTTTCAATTCGTATTTTTAACTTATGTCTCCATGAGTTTACTCAAATTTCGAGCATAAACACTCGTTGGATGCAAAATTTGATTCCTCATCCAAGGAGTACCCATGTTGCATACTTTCAATGCACCATGCTACACGAAAAATGAGAGATACACGAAAATTGTGATTGCAATCACGCTTTTTCATGTATTTCTTAGTTTTTGTGTAGCAGGGTCCATCGAAACTATGCAACATAGTACTCCTTGGATGAGGAACTAAATTCTGCATCCAACGAGTGCCCCGCTCAAAATTTGAGTAAAACCTTAGGGAGATAAGTTGAAAATATGAGTTTAAAAAGTAGTTTTATTATTTTATTATTTTTTAATCATTTTACTTTTTTACTCCAAAAATGGTGAATCATCCCCCATGATTGACATCATCATCTTGAATCCTATTGGTTCTTATAAAGTTTATTTTGGTTGTAAATTTTTCTTAGGAGGCTCATTTTAGACCTCAAAATAACCCTAATGGGGGGTGTTTTGAAAGTTATATCTATTGAGAACATGATCTCTGTTGAGGGACGAAGAATTGATTTGAAAAGTATAAATTTTCACGGTCAGAAAACGCTATATGGTGGTGGTTTTATTATTGTAGGAAAAGGAAAATAAGCCTCTCTTGAAAAATGACACTCACATGCCACAGTTGGGACTCCATAAACACATAGTCGTAGTCATCAAATTAAACTGAACTCATGTGACTTGTTGAATGATGGCTCTAAAGTTTGTTGAATTGAAATCCAAAACTATATTCAAAGATTTTCTCAATGACTTGTAACATTGCGTCTTTCTTTTCTTCCCACAATTAATGATACTCAACAAATGATTCTTATTTCTCACTGGTGTTCGTAACCTCCAACAACCATCACCACCTAACAATTGGTTACGAAGATTGATAACTACGAACCCACCAATTTCAAGGCCCATCTCCATCAATCGACAAACCCATCAAAGTAGAAAATCACAACATATAATTATGAATCATAGGCAGAGGTAGACCTATAGGACAAATTTATCAAATGGTCTAAGTTCTTAGCATGTGGCTAAATGGTTCATTAAAAAACGCTCTAAGTAATATCACAAATTTCCAATTCCCTCAAAAATATTTGGAGGGGCAAGCAATTTTGAACTTCATAAAAGTCATATGGGAAGGTGGCTTAGATATGATAACTTCATCATGGTTGGATTCTCAACTTTGTAAGCTGAGAGATCCCCATTTCACCTTAATCAAATTATGAACTTAGATGCCAAGATTGTTGAGCTATGTTCTTCAGCCTTGGCACCCTCCATGTGGCTTTGATTTAGCCCAATGCTTGCATATCAAAACATGTATTGTTTCCCTCAACACATGGTTACACTCCCCATGGACATTTGTTACCTTGCTTATTAGTTAATGTTCATTATCTTCTTATCGTCTCTCCAAATCTCACAGTTGAGATTTTATGAAGATATCCCTTCATTCTTCGATACCTTCAATATGACCTTAACATTCCAACTATTTTTAAGCATGACATTAAATTTTAAATAAGTTGGAGTTTCTGATGAAACAATTGCTTCCTTTCTAGATTAGTGAACCCTCCGATGAGGATTCCATCAGAGAATCTTGAGGATCCTGCATATCCCCATCTAGCAGATGTTTCCTTTTTGACTTGATGTATGATGAGCATTGTCCTCGATGACTTGTTCCTTTCCTTCAATGTCCAATAAGGTTCCCAATAGCTATATCCTTCATGTTTGACTGCCATGGATTTTGTTCCATCCTTCATTCATGATTCCCCAAGGTGATGTCACTATCTCTTGTTTCCAATGCTTCCATGATGCCACAATGCATCTTATTATTTATCATGGTCATATCTATAGCAAAAGATTTTGGAGCTTATGATAAGAACCTTTTGTGAGGGAGGCAATCTTAATCATAGTAGAGATTAGTTACTCCCTCTTAGTCTTTTTCCTTAGATTCCTCCATATTTCCAGTGATATGAGCTTTCTTTCCATATAACATTGAATCTTAGCTATGCTCTTTTTTTTTCTAAAGACAAAATTTTCTAAACTTTCGTTTCCTTTTTGAAAACGTTGAGTGTTTTAGCCTTCAACACTTTTGTCCTCAACTTGTCTTTTTCCATCTAGCACAGAAACAACAAGTTAGTGAATGAGCAACTCTCTTGTCCCATGGACCTTTGTTACCTTGCTTATTAGTTAATGATGATTATCTTCTTATCGTATCTCCAAATCTCACAGTTGAGATTTTATGAAGATATCCCTTCATTCTTCGATACCTTCAATATGACCTGCTTCATTGCATCATATATTTATTTGATGTCTGCAATATTATTTTTGTGAGATAACCTTAAGAGTCCCTTCCTATGAAATCAGAGGAGACCCTTTTGTTGATATACTCAATGACTTCCCTTATCTTTGAGGACTATGACTATCCTCGTTATTTCATGCAAGGACTTGGCACGTGAAGAGGAGATCTTCAACTTGATGCTTCCTTGAATGAAATCCCTACTTGAGCTGCCTAGCATGACACAACTAAAATCGTTTTACAAGACTTCCTTTGAGACCTTCTTGCACTATCCAACACCAAGCACCATAACATAATTATGACGTTACCGAAACTGCTTCAGACTATATGTTATTGAGATCACTTGATCCTTGAGATACTTTGAATCCTCATACATCTAATTCTTGTGATCATTGATATGACATATGACACTAATCATCTTATGGTACTATCATATAGGTTGAACCAATCACTATTTGAGATCAATTGTAATAAAGTAGCAACGACAAGGTGAATGATGAGATTAATCATGTGGAATATTACTTGTGAAATATTGTTGTTGTTCCAAAATTCTTATTACAGAGGTTATAACACTGACAAATGACAACTATACAGTGAAACACTATCACTATAGTACCATCGAAAGTTTACCCATCTTCTTGATCATGGTTTTGAGATCTTTCTTGAAAGGATTTGAGGTTGATGTCATTGTTATACTGAGAATTTATCCAAATTGTGGTTAGCATCCGAACTGAATCCAACATGTAGACCATTCAAACGGAAACACCTATAGTTTTAAAGGTATGCTAAGAACTGTGTGTCACTGAACTGAGACTGAGGGAGGTATCTGAGTATAGAGAGGACCCAAACCTGTGATTAATGTATACTTTGACTGTAATTCAACCTAGCTCGAGACTATGGATTATATAGAGACATGCTATATTTTCTTAGATGCCATTCTTGGAGTGTCACTGTAACTGAATGCCCTTAACCAAACCATAGCTCTAATACCATGTTGAGAATTGGGTAGGGAAAACATTAATTTAAATTCTCTTACATGATAATTGCATGTGTAACATCTTTACTTATTATATTTTTTCATCTTTATTACAGTGTTCAGAATAAACATAGGTACCGATCAAACGGGAACTATTACCTCAAAACGGGTACTCGGGCCCAAAAATCCCAAAAAAAATGAAAAAACAACCTAAAAATATAATGTGTTGATTCTACATCACCATTTTTTTCAGAGTAAATTTTCAATATTTTTTAAAAGTAACAGTAAAAAACAATAAAAGCCATTTTGTTTGGTGCAAAAAACACCTTGAAATCAGGGTACATTTTCAACATTTTTTAATAATGACATTAAAAATAAAATATCGCGACTTTGAAAAACTTTAAATTTCCAATGATTTTTTAACATGACATTAACGATAAAATATCACGTCTTTGAAAAGCCTTAAAATTTCAACTATTTTTAAGCATGACATTAAATTTAAAATATCACTTCTTTGAAAAACCTTAAAATTCCAATAACTTTCAAGCATGGTGCTAGGAAAAAATATTTATAATTGTTTTCAATCATATCATCAAAGATAAAATATCACGACTTAAAACAACATTAAAGTCCTGAAAATTTTTCAACCATGGAATTAAAACCAAAGATTATGACTACAAAACAATCTTAAATTTCAAAATATTTCAAGCAAGACATTATGGAAAAAATTTATGACTAAAAACTTTAAAAATGAACACTTGAATGAAAGAGTTATTATACCAAGAGTAATTTAAAAAAAATGCTAAATGTATAGTGATTATGAAATCTTAGCCTAAAACAACTTGTTATATTGAAAAAAAAAATAAAAATCAACTATCAAATTGACACGTAGTGTAGGTGAGCTCAACCTGTTGTAATGAAAACTTAAATTCCAACCATGAAATTAACATAGTGTGAGGCAAACTAGAAACATTATAACGAAAAATTTAAATACAACTATCAAATGGCACGTAATGGGATCGGGTTGCTACACAAGCATCGACATGG
>APFE030134936.1:44989-64682 GCA_000404065.3 Pinus taeda
TTTTATGTTTTAAGTCTTTTTTTTACATTTTTATAGGTTTTTTGTTTTCTTATATATTTTTATGTGTTTGATTTTTTTTGTCATGTTTTTTATTTTTATTTTTATGTTTTATTACTAACATGAAAAGCACCAACATTTAAAAAAAAAAATTCCACACTAATTAATTAGAAAATTTAAAGTGTAAAAATTAAGCCCTTTAAATAAAAAGGGTTGATATTCATCAACATTTTTCAAAATCAAGATGAAAATCACTAACAAAAAAAAAGGTTCACTTTTGATACATAAAAAAAATTTAAGTGTCAAAAATAAGCCCTCTAAAAAAATATGTTGACGTTGCATCAACACTTTTCAAAATCAGCTCGAAAATCACTAACATTTAAAACAATTGTTCATACTTGATACATAAAAAAATTTAAAGTTGCAAAAATATGCTCCAAAACAAAAAAGGTGTATTCTGAATCACCATTTTTCAAAATCGAGTGATTTTTTGCTACCTCAAAAAAGCGGGTACTAGGTCATCTTCTCGTTTGATCAGTAACTATTTTTATATCAAATAGCTATCAAAACAATAACATTAGTGACACAATAGTTAGGCTCCAAGTCAGGGCTAAAACCCCTCCTCTTGAGGGGAAATCCCATAAAAACTCTTCTTATAGATACTTCAATTGATGAATACCAAGACCCTTGACAAAGATACTTGACACAAGTTCACCTTCAAGACATTTGTCTCTATCTCTTGCATCCCTGAGCATTCATACTTCAATCCTCCTTCATCACATTGTATGGCACTATCACCTAGAGAGTCTTGGTCTCTATCTCGCAGTCCTTGACACAATCTTTCTCCTTCCCAATGTATGGAAAATTCTCAGTCTTTATCTCGTAGTTCTTAACACGGTCTTTGACACAATATTTCTCTTTTTCACTGTATGGCAGAGTCTTGGTCTTCACTGATCTCTTTCTTCGGTCCACATGAGTCTCTGAGTCTAAGTTTCTTCTAGCATTGTTCTTCACTTATTATAGCTCTCAACTGAATGACTACTGTCCTAGAACAATCTTTGTTCCTTTGTAGAGATGAGACAGTCTTTGGTCCTTCGTTAATTTTGCAGAGATGAGACATTTACACATTGCTGAAGATTTTCTTCATCATTGTATTACCCTTGTCACTTTTCATTGAGATCCGCATTGTTGTCGATTAGATGTCTGAATTTCTAGGTGCTATGATGAGGTCAAGTCACTCTTTATATAGTGACTTATTCTTATTATCTAGGCCGACATACAATCTTGGAGGTAAGCTGACTTCTTCACTAAGAGAATATAGATTTTCTTTTAGCCAACCACAAGAGAGATAGTGACAATGTCATTGAGTGTAACTTTTTACATAAATGACATGCCTTTCACGTGATTTCTTAATTATATTTATGACAAGATGACAAACTCCTAAAGACATCGAGAAGAAGTATTTGACCTATAATAAAACTCCTTGCTCATGAAACCCATGATGTAAGTATTACAAAATACATTATCTTTTTCTTCTTCATAAATTCATAATTACAAGTCATTATGAAGACCGAACCTTGTTACATTCTACAACAGAATGCAAATGAGAAAATTGCTGGGGTAGTAGAAAACTTGAGATTAATGACGTTGGTCTCGATGAACACTAGAGCCAAGCCATACCCCAAGGTATGATTTAGTAAAGCTTTGGTTGTCGTTGCAGTTTGAAAGGTATTTTGTTTTTTTGTATCCAGTCAAATGAATGTTGGTAACACATGGAAATGCGCTGGATTTGAACCAGATGGTTAAACCCAATAGTAAAGCACCTTGGGGAAACAAACTTGGGTCTTTACATGTTGGAATACTGATGGAAAAGTTGAATAATCCTCTTAACATTTCTCGTAACTGAAAAGAAAATCTAGATAGAAAGAAAATGTCATTGGTAATATTCATATTGGGAAAATCTCTGGGCTATGTAACAAAAGTGAAAGGAGCTCAGGTACATGAGTACATCAATTATTATTATATTATTATTGGCATCTGTGGGAGAGATTACAGAAGAAAACCTGCAACTGAGGTGCCTATTATGATATGGAATGTTGTTGTTGCAATAGGCATCAGCTAAATGAATGTACAAAACCCTTACAAACACCATGCTTAACATAAAAAAATATGATGGAGTCGGGAGAACAAATATCTGTCGCTGGAAATATGGTTAAAAAATTATATTTCTCGCTATCTAGTGTGCCCCAAGTTCGATGTAGCCCTTTCTTTTGTTTTATCTGGAAATTAATGTATCAAAAATATATGATTTTCCTTTATCCATTCGATTTGAACATGGCAAACACTTCTTGTGATGAATACAAGATACATGGGTAAGTTGAGGGTGCAGATCATAAATGCAAAAGGATATTTAGATGCAAGCCTTCTCTCCCAGTGCTTCATTCATTTCTTTCGTGAGATGAAGGAAATTGCTCTTACATACCAAGTTCTACATATAATAATATTGCTTGTTCATTACATTAATTCAAAATTGTTCATAGTTACTCTCAACCCCAAGCAATACACTACCTTAAATTTGTTCCCATACTCCAGTTTAATAATTGTGTAATGAGGTGTGTCTCTATATAGATATATCTATAATTTCATGTGAATGGTGAAATTATCGTAGGGACTCCATATATTTTCATTGAAATAGTATTCATATATTTAATTTCGCTTTACTTAAAGTTAAATTGGTCATAATTTCATATGAATGTTAAATTGGTAATTGAAGAATTGAGGAAACAACTAAAGTCACTTATACCTTAATGAATTCATATGAAAAACCCATATTAATATCAATTTCATGTCACTATTTCCATTATGGTGGGACTTTTCATGACTTAAGTTAATTAATTTATTTTATTTATGATTAATTAGAATAATTACCATATTTCAACATTTTCTCTTAAGTATAATTGCTAATAATTTTAACACTAATTATTGTAGCCTTAATTATGTGGATTTATAATAAGATAATGATTTGCTAGTTTAAATTTCTTTATATAACTTATAATACTTGATATCGATTTCAATTTGATCATCTGCACTTGCATCTACAAAATGGGATCAACCATGTTCATGCTTTGCATTTCTTACGAAGTTAAAAACTTATTAGTAATGTTGAGGACAAACACCTATCGTCTCTATGTCTTGTTTATCTTCTTTTGTTACGATAATTACTTAATCAGTGACTATAATGTTTTGATTCAGCTGGTTGATACTAATGGGTGTTGTTCCCCTTTTGATTTTATGTTATCTCTAGAATATCCCAATTTTCATTGGACCTAATTGCTACCAAAATTTTCAAACAATACTCTCATCCAAATCTTACTGAATGAGAGACACTGCTATTACATTGGTTTCTTTGACTTACTCTTAACAATCTCATGGGTTTTAAATATAGCTTTCAACTAATAAAAAATAACAAAAACAAAAAAAAAAATTGTTCTGCATTCTAATATTATGGAGTCATTTACAACATATAAAGTGATATATGTGTTATTGTGATTATCCAGTGAATTAATAGGGCTCTTGATCATCAGAGTAGGTGCATTTATACCATGCATTTATGGTATAATAGATGGATAACAAAGATCCAAATATTCTGAAATAAAAAATATAAAGCATCTTGTTGAGAAGTAAATGAAAAAATTAAACAAATTAATTATATTAATTGGTTGATTTGTATGAAGTTTACTTTTCATGAATTTCAAATTTAATGGGAAAAATTGAATGTGGGACTTTCACAATGTTTCAAAAGACATTCATAATGAACTAAGTTTTATAAATATAAAAAAATTATATTCAAAACATTCAACACATTTGGATTTTTTTCAAATATACCTTTGCGACATCCATCGCCCTGTAAATATCCATCTCCAATGAAGCCGTCATTATAGGATCATTTATGCATTGGATTTCCTGTGTTTGGAGAAATGAAGTGTGTGCAATTCGCTTTTGTTGAGCACTTGTTTGAACAATCACCTTCAATCCACCATCCAAGCTGAATCATTCGCAAATCGATAGTCATGCCCAAAGAGATGATATTGGTTGCACAAAAGGAACCATGAAGACATAAGATGTGACATATGCATCCTTTGAACTAGGTTGCAGAGGTTCATAAGATATTGATCTTAAGAATGCTCAAGTGGAAAAAGGCATCTTGGAAAATGTCGAAAGATGCGTGGAAGGAAAGATAATTCCAAAACCAAAGGATGATTTTCAAAGAACCCTTGACTGTTGTGAGGTTGAAAAGTTAGAGGTCTCGAATTAATATGATACTTCCCACAAGCAGGAGATCCCGAATGTGATGGAAAATGTCAAACAACATGAAATCTCAGATTTGACCGAGAGCACTCAACTAAAATTGAGAGAAGAAGAGAACCCAATGGATTTTCATAATCATCTTAAGGATGATTTCTATCTAGTTGAAGAAAACTTTGAAGGAGAAGTGACATTGGTTTTAATGCCATTAGAAAACTGAAAGAAAATGGATGCCATACCAATACATACAACTCTAGTTAGTAATGCAACATAGCGATAGACATATTACTATGTAAATTAAGTAAAGCAATGAATACAATATATATATAAAATTCTACGAATTGATTAAGCAATAGACATGCTATGTAAATTAAGTAAAGTAATGAATAAAATAGATATAAAATTAAATTTTCATATATATTAACAAGTTTTATATTTTCATTTGAAAAATTATAAGTTTAAAATCAGAAATGGGTAGAATGTGTATATTTGTAAAATTTAATAATCAAAATTTATTATCAAATTAAAACTAGAAATGGGTAGAATATGTATATCTGTAAATTTTAGTGAGTAAATCTATTGTCAATTTTATAATTATAAGTATATATCCATCTATAAATACATGTTATATAGTTGGCACATAGACATAGTAATATTAATTATTAGTTAGTACTTTCTTATATAAATAAATCGTTGAAAAGGATACATATGCACATTATTGAAGTCAATAAATATAGACTCATCAAGTGTGTGCATGAAAGCTATAACTTAGAGGCAATATCTTTGAAGTCAATAAATATAGACTCATGGAATGTGTGCATAGAAGCTAGAACTTAAAGGCACTTCCCCTTGAACCCACCTATCAACCATGGTAGGAGGATGCCAAGGGAATTACATAGTCCAATGCGAAGGGATTGGTTTAGCGCAATTAGTAAATAATACTCACATCTTTTTCAATACTATTAAATCAATTTTAAACCTTATTAAATGTTAATTATCATCAACATCAATAATATATGTAGATTAATACAATTCTAATTCTAATTTAAGAAAATAAAAAACATATATTAAATATTTGACAGTAACTAAAAAAACAAAACTAAAGCCACTTTGCTTTTCTGTTACATTTTTTTTTTCTAATCATTCACTTTGATAAAAATCAAAGTAAGGAAATGATTAAAAGAGAAGCTACCTTATTTCCCAACCATTCCCTTTTTTTTTCGTCTAGTCTCTTTTTATATAGTTTTTCCCTTTAAATTAAAATTAAAATTAATTATATATAAAAGAGATGGGAAACAAATGAAATGATAAAATATTCAAAAGGTTAATTTCAATTTCTTAAAATTTTATCATTTTAAGGAATTAAGAAATGAAACGGAAATAAGTGAAATGTTTCTAATTGAAACAAGGATACAAGGATGTTCAAGTGAGTTACAAAGTGATATCAAAGTGTCATTAATCAAAAATGAGTTATATTCGAATAGAATAATGGCCATAAATGTAAAATTCAAAATATAGAATGGGAAAAAAAAGGGGGGGGCTTCTAAGACCTAACTTTATAACTCCCAGGAAAGGAAAACAAAGAGCAAACTGTAGATGTTTCTTCTTGTTTCCCAAAAATGCTTTTGTCCATCTTCAAAAGATGTTTAGCACTATTAGCTATTTTTAGTGGTTCTAAATGATAGGAATGTTTCAGAGAAAATAGTTTCACCCATAGATTACAATTTTGCTCACCATAAATGAAAAATTGGATTTATAAGTTGATCTAGATTGCAAAATTATATGCAATTACAACAATGTTAAGATTGTCAAATTCCATGTTAACAAAAAAAAATCATCAGATACCCACAAAAACAAAAACGAAAGGCATACATATTACCTCCTAAAATGTTTGTAGATATGAGACAACACTTTCACTGATTCTACTCAAAGAAGGGACAAGAAAGTTGGTGAGTATATGATGCATTTGGAATTTGCACCTCTTCTCCATTCATTCCATTTCACATCTTCTAACCTCATGAGTGTCTAGCAAATGAACATGATAGACAAATTTGGAAAGACACTGCAAAAAAACAAAGCTCTAAGAGGAAATTCTCATGCCACCCATGATGTCATGGATTGTTGAAAAAGTCAATTAGTCAAAATACTGAAACAAGAAAAGTGGGATCGCATGAAAACATGTTAGCAAATTAAAAAAATAAATTATTATTGATTTTTTTTTACCATTTAACTTGCAAGCTAGACCATTAGGTCCTTTATAGTGAGTGTATAACTGCAGGAGGTACATTACACTCAATAACAACCAAAAACCATTTTCTTCGTATAAGTATAGCCATGAGAACCCTAAAATTCATATGCAAAATTGCAGTACTATGCAAGAAAAGAATAATAGAACAATCAACCTTGGAGGATCAAACATAAAATTTCCAAACCTAAGCAAATTAGGTCAACCTTAAATCTAAAGAGTAACACACACTTAAAATATGATAAAATTATTAAAAACTTATGACAAGACAATCACTTCACTAAGAATCCACATCACCAAAGAAAATTTAAAGGCTAATAGTGTATATAAAAAACCACGATCCAATACAAATTTGAACATGCCTCCATTGCGATGTAAATATGTTACTATAGATGATATAAAAGGTATATTTTCACTCATTTAGTAAAGGGCCAGATATAAACATTCAATTTTTTTGTCTATTACAAGAATATTTCGTAGCTACAGCAAAACCTCTAAAGAAACAAAGCTTTGATTGTTCGTTTCCAAAAAAAAAAGGGTTTTCAATTGTTCCTTAAAAAAAAAATTCAAAGTTCATGACTCCTACTATATCCAAACATATAGTCATTGCTCCATAGATACATCAACATATTTACCATTTTTCACAAGCTAACAATTATCGTGCAAGTAGAAAAAGATATAATTTCACATAAGATAACACTAAAATGACCATGAAGTGGGCTTAAGATACATTTTAGGTGGATTTAGATGGGTGAAAGCACTCAGCAGTGCAGATCTACTATTGTTTATTGTTAGATCACCTGATGTGAAAAAATGTCAAAAATTCCCCCAACAACATATTTCAAAGTTTGAGGAAATGCAAAAATGATATATATCTCCAGAGAGACAAAGAGAAAAGATATATGATGAAATTCATCTCAGGTGGGTATCAAAGGTAATTTGTTTAATATTATCTAGAAAGTACCTTAGAAGTTTTTTGAGATTGGAAATGATATGCTTTAGAAAATTTTCTGACACATTTCGTATAGATTTTTGTATTGGAAACATATACGGAATAGGAAACAAGGAATAGATCCCATGATTTGGTGGTAAAGATCATTAGGTTACCCTTGTGGTGATATTCAGGGTGTGTGTCTTATTCATGGTGGATTTGGAACTTTACATGGCTTCATTCCTAAGTTGTCTAATGATCATATGACTGGGTGAGGTGATATGGTTAGACATTGGTGGTGTGTGATGCCTAGGTGGATCTCCCTACACTTTATGTTGCATTATTCCAATTAGCTACCGATGTGTAGGGTACCCTTAGGGTGTCAAATATTTGTAGGTAAAGAATATAGACTAAAAATGGAAGAAGAATTTTCATAAGGAATTTGTACCAGCATAGGAGAGGCACCTAGCCAAGGGAACTCGAAATTTGTATATGGCGATGACAACACAACTGCCCAATAAAATAGTTGTTTAGCCAAGAAATGAAGGAATTAATCAACCTTTAATTTTGGATGGATTTTACCCTAAAAATTAGGAAGCATGCATAGTTCAGAAAATATGCAAACAACGATATCAATGACCTGATCAATATCATTGTCAAAATGTAAAGTGTTTATGAACATTTTGAAAATTCTGAGCGTCTTGGGTGCAAAGGATGCAATAGAACATGTGAAAGAGGCTTAAAGAAATTGGTTATGATTTCTTTAAAAAAAGAGGTGTTATATATTTCTTGAGGGTAGGTTCAGATACCATTTACAAAGGGGTAGCAGAAACATTGTTGAAATTGGCTTTGAACTCATCGATGGAGGCTTATCTCTTGGAGTTGCTCCTCCTAGCACTGAACACACCAGTAAAGCTCACATAATACAAATGACTAAGAAAGTACCAACAATATATTATGATGGAAAAATGGACAAGTGTGGACAAAGTCTGTGAAGGGGTCATTTTCAGAAATGTTGAATTTGTATGCTCATCCAAGCCACACACAAAAAAATTCTATAACTTATGACTTACAGTTCATGGTAGCTAAACTATGGCTTTAGTTGAAGCTTTATATAAATTGAAATCTTTTGTAAAGCCTCTTATTCATGGTTGTGACTTGATAAGACTGCTACAGGATTACCCAAATTGAAGTGTTCCTTCAATATTTAGTAAAAGTGACCTCTAGGAAAACTTGGAAACCGGAAATAGTGATAGCATACATGCATATCTTGGCCTAACAAAGATCCAAAAAATACATTGAGAAAGGCTTTGCCCAGTTCAGATCTAGAAAGAAATTTAAACAAGAAATTGCATGTTTATACATATTAATGTTGGAAATAATCCATACAACTAGTATGAGTATTCAATATACAATGAGTTTTCTGAGTTGAAAGGCCAACCTAAAAGAACCACTGAATGAAACAAATTTGTGCAAACTTGGTTTTACATATTTAAGTTCATGAATATGTAGCAATGAAAGTAAATTTGCATTTAGTTGGTACATTTTGCATTGGTACATTTTGCATTCAATCATTCCTATAATGTTAGTATATGATTCTTAGGTTTTGTTTAAAGTTGCTTTGTCAAATTATTTGAAATGAATCTATTAAAATTTCAAATTACAAAATGTGAGGTCTACGTTTTGCATTTGAATGAATCTTATAATTCAGTGTAGATGTCTAAAACAATGATAACTTAAAATTGCATTATAAAATATGGTATGTACATTTTGCATTCATGTATAGAAAGGCTACTATGGATGTCGGTTGATAGTTAACTTTTAATATAAATTTGTTTGAATGCACAAACATAAGTTAGATAAAATTGCATTATAAAACATGGGCCACAATTTGCATGATGCATGCATGGTTTGATGCTTCTAAAGGTTTTACATATTTGCATTTAGTTGGTACATTTTTCATTCAATCATTCCTATAATGTTAATAGATGACTTCTAGGTTTTGTTTAAAGTTGTTTTGTCTTGAGTTATTTAAAATGAATCTATTAAAATTGCAAATTACAAAATGTGAGGTTTACATTTTGCATTTGAATGAATCTTGTAATTCAGTGTAGATGTCTAAAACAGTGATAACTTAAAATTGCATTATAAAATATGGTATGTACATTTTACATTCATGTATAGAAAGTCTACTATGGATGTTGGTTGAGAGTTCACTTTTAATATAAAGTTTTTTGAATGCACAAACATAAGTTAGATAAAATTGCATTATAAAACATAGCCCACAATTTGCATGATGCATGCATAGTTTGATGCTTTTAAAGGTTTTACATATTTACATTTAGTTGGTACATTTTGCATTCAATCATTCCTATAATGTTAGTAGATGATTCCTAGGTTTTGTTTAAAGTTGTTTTGTCTTGAGTTATTTAAAATGAATGTATTAAAATTGCAAATTACAAAATGTGAGGTCTACATTTTGCATTTGAATGAATCTTATAATTCGGTGTAGATGTCTAAAACAATGTTAACTTAAAATTTCATTATAAAATATGGTATCTACATTTCACATTCATGTATAGAAATACTACTATGGATGTCGATTAATAGTTGACTTTTAATATAAAGTTGTTTGAATGCACAAACATAAGTTAGATAAAATTGCACTATAAAACATGGCCCACAATTTTTATGATGCATGCATGGTTTGATGTTTTTAAAGGTTTTACATATTTGCATTTAGTTGGTGCATTTTGCATTCAATCATTCCTATAATGTTAGTAGATGATTTTTAGGTTTTGTTTAAATTTGTTTTTCTTAAGTTATTTAAAAACCTTTGATTTGCTCAAAGCTCTGTAGATGAACCCAATTTAATTTAAATTTTGGTTAATTGAAATATTGTGTCCATTCTCATATCGGTGCTTTTGTTTTGTGTGACAACTTAAAATCGTCGGTTGTCGATTTAGTGATGGACCTGATATCATTATTAAAATGAGTTCGTCATGATATTGCATCCGCCGATATCACAATTTTCATATAGTGTCACCTCTGATAATCGACGATCACCGATATCATATCCAAATGTGATTAGATTTATTATAATGTTTTAATGTGATTTCTTGTTCGTTGTGTCAGAGCTCTACAAAATCGCAAATTTGTAAAGAGTGTCATGTTAAAACCTACAATATCAAAATCTTCGATACCTATCTGTGCTTGCCACTTGTCACACTATGGTTTGATCGATGTTATATAGTCTGTACAACTATTGTCTTAAGGTTTCAGGTTGTTATTACGATTTGCTCTATGATTTGTGTGGTTTATAACAAAACGCTCACTGCTCTATTTTATTCTGATTACAAGGATAATCCAAGGGCCTCTTCTAGAAGATCTTGTACTTTCGATAAACTACAACCACTTTATATATTTCAGACTTTGGTTATATAATATGTTCATTGTTGGGTAGCGGAGGTCCCGCGTAATGGTTTTGGGGCAGAAAGCCCAAAAAGTAGGATTAAATTATTGTAAAAACACCGAAGTATGTAGAGTGAGAATTATAATAGGATTGATTCAAAGGGTAGTCTGCCTATAAGTAATGTAAAGAAATATAAATAGAGTCAGCCCGCACAGGGATCGCGAGCCAAGGAAGGGTATAAATAGAGCGCGACTCTATGAGGGAAAGGAAGTTATTTTTGGAAAATGGAATGTAATGGGTTTTTGAGGAAGATAGTCTGAAAGCATCTGTAAGTCTGAGTCGAGGTTTAGGATAGTAGATAGAGGCTCTGCAGTTGTGTGCGCAGAGGCCTGGAAAGTCCGTAGCTGGGTGAGTGAACCCGTGCAGCTGAGTGCACAGGGTAGATCTGGATGTATTGGTGGGAAATAATAATAAAGATAAGTTGCTTTTGTAATTATGTGTTATCGCACATCTGAATTTATGATTTATCTTTCTATATATGTTTAAATTCGAATGTTATGAATGTATGTGAATCTGGGTTCATTTTAAGTACGCGAATGATTAAACTTGTGAAATGTTTGTTTAAAGACCCCGCTAAAAAGATCTGATACATTAATTAGATTAGATCAGTAATCAGCATAGTGGAGGTTACTCCGGGTCTGGACCTGCACAATTGCAGAGTAGTGAAAAGTAGTAGAAAGGGGCACGAGTCCCCTACACCACATCTTGACAGCCCAAGAGTGCAGAAACCTGGTTCCAACACCCTCCCCTGCTACCTCGGGTGAGACCTCAGTCTGCGCTCCGCGGTCTGTTGCCAAAAGGGTCGGCAGCTTCAGGATTTGTTTGGCTAAATAACTCTTCTGAACGTGGGTCAGGCCCATATAAGCCAACAAATGGTTCTATTACTGGGGCCAGGATCTACCTAAGGGGTGTCTAGTGTGGAACATGGGGACTCTATAGAAAAGAACATTGAAAAATCAAAAGGATCAGGGATGGTAGTAGATCAAGAGTAACTATGGCGAACACAATTCAGTTACCGGTGTTCAAAGGAGTAGGAGGCGAAGACCCGGAACAATTTTGGTTTGTGCTAACATCAATATGGAACGCGCAGCAAGTCGCAGATGAAGCGCACTGCAGGACCGAGCGCTAACATGGTACATGAATTATTCAAGCATCAACCCAATGGCGGGGATAGCGGACATCCATACTAAATTAAAAAAGGAGTTTAGCCTACCAAAGCTAGAAGCACAGTCGGTCTTAGGATTCAAAGAGATCACAATGATGCCTGGTGAGACCCCGTGGGATTTGGATTAGAGGTTGAAAAGCACCATTCGCAAGGCCAACATGACCCTGACGGATGAACAACACCACGCTTGGTTCGTTGCATCATTAATGCCATATCTGAAGTCGGCTTTGTCACAACAAAATATCTCAACCCAAGCGGAAGCGTTGGAGGCAGCAATGCGGCTGCACGAAACCCCGATACAAGACCCAGGGTTGAGAGTTCAGCAAATCCAAGTGTAGGTCCAAAATTTGTGTTTGGAAATATAGAAGTTCAAACAAGAATAGACACCATGTTCAGAAGTTCGTGAGGAAGTATGGTGTATAAAGTGCAGGAGCCAGGGACATGATAAAGATCATTGTTCGGTCTCGGTGAATTTTGTGGTAACGGGGGGACCGACACCATTGCACCCAGAGGCACAGGTAGGGCCGAGTGCGATCACGTCACTCTGGTGCACAATCTATTAGGTAGGAGGAAAGCACAACACTGATAACTGTCATCTATTGCCAAAATACAACTAGACCCCCCAGCAACTCTTTTGCAACTTTTGTAGATCGGTGGGTCACGAAGAAAGAGATTGCCGTAGCTATCAAATGTTGATGGACCAGGCACCTACCTACAGAATGCAGACTGAGGTGCGAGGTCGGGATCCAGCCGTGGCGATGGCACGCAGTGGTTTCCTGGGACGGGGTCGAGGACGGGACAGAATGGGACTAGGAAGGGGTTGCGGGCAGCTAATCTATTACAACTGTGGAGGACCAAGACATTAAATGCGGGATTGTACCAATCCGACCCAAATATCATGTCCTTATTATGAGCAATTCGATCATGAGCTACTAGATTGCCCCATGCTGATCGCACAGATTCACGAAAATAAGGCAATGCCTCCTACAACAATGCAAAACGTGCAGATGATGATATCGGAACCACGCGACGACGAACCCATGGTAAACATGGTATTTCGAAGTGGCACACCCACAGGAGAGGTCAATGGGGAAACCGATATGGAAGCTAGGGAAAGCTTCCCGGGCATCTCTGCCTAAGGTAGTAGGGATCGGCCTGAGCCGACTAGGGATCCCTCGATGCTGACTACCTTTTTAGTGACATGCATAAAACTACTTCATGACAACAAGGCAGGTAAAGGGTTACAAGAAGTGATTAATAGATGCGCAGGGTGGGGTGAACCTCACATAGTCCAGAAATTAGGAAGACACACATCGCAGACGGGTCGGGAAATGCGGTCAATGGCATAGATTGGCAACTACGAGATGGATCAGATCATTCTAGACCTAGGTTTGGATGCAAACGTATTGCCTAAACAAACTTCGGAGTGCATGGGTAAGCCTACACTACAATGGTCGCCTATCCAATTATGGATGTCAATTCAGCATAAGACCTTGCCCATGGGAAGGCTGCAAGGAATTACAGTAGATATTGATGGTGCAACTACCTGCACAGATTTTGAAGTTATTAAAATCATGGATGAAAATAGCCCATACCATGTGTTGCTAGGGATAGACTGGGCCACTGACATGAATGGGGTTATTGACCTCAAACAAAGGAAGATGATATTTGAGAAGAAGTCGCTATGTGTAGTCGTTCCGCTAGATCCAACAGATGGACCGCACTACACAGAACCTGTGCATGAAGAAGGGGATGATGCATTAGATTGTATCTACAAAATTGCTACAAATAGGCCAAAGGAGGAGGAGAGACTCTCGCAGGGTTATGCTGACTCATGCACCAGCAATTCAGATGAAGAGGACGAGTGATGGCGAAACAGGGTGAATGGGGTAACCACGTCACACTATAATATGATGATGAAATCCCTGTATTGTGTTAAAGCTCAAACCCGCGAGCTGCCAATGTATGATGGGTTGACAGTAGTGGATGAATTCCTGGTTAAATTTGAAAGCGCAATACCAGAGGACCAATGGTTTGATGCGCTAAAATGGACATTTCGCGCAACACTGACGCGATGGTGGGATACCCATGAACGAACCTTTGAAGATTGGTGAAGTTGTAGGCACATGATGCAAATAAGATTTGGGAAGCCAGAGCTATGAATAATGGCGAAATACGATGGACGAGATGATCCGCACCTGCACCTAACCAAATGGACCAAAGCTTATGGTGCGGAGCCTCAACCAGAATGGGTGCACTTATTTTATCATACCATGGATGTTATTCCAAGGAACTGGTCTATGAAAACAGAGCTCCGACATGGCACTGGTGAGTGGGATATCTTGCACAAAGGGTTTATGTCGACATTTCCCTTTGAAGACCAATGGATGGATACTATGGATGACGCATTACAGCTAGTAAAGACCGGCATATTCAGAACACTACCAGAACTAGAGGAAGTCGTACCATCAGACTGGTCGCGACAGTTGAGCCAGGCCTTAGCATGTTACAATGTACAAGTAGAAGATGATGAGGATGACCCGCGTAACATCAATATACCAGAATCTGAAGGGTGTCGTGAAGTGCGCGGCCCTGAGATAGAAGATCCAAACATCACGACGCCATTGAAAACAAAGCAAGTAAATATCGCAACCAAGGAAGAGTCGAAGTATGCTACACTTCGGGACTACTGGGATGACGCCACGATGGAAAAGGTCGTCGATTTGCTCTGAGAATATCGAGACTTATTCCCTACAAAAATTACAGAGCTGAAAGGGACTCTAGGAGACCTAGTAATGATGAAGATAACTTCGAAGCCAGATGTGAAGCCACTGAACCAATGACCCTACTGATTGAATCCAAAATACAAAGCAAAGGTTTGTGAAGAATTGGATAAGATGCTGGCAGCAGGAATTATTGAACTAGTTGAGGAGTCCGATTGGGTAAGCCCTATGGTTGTGCAGGAGAAGAAACAGAAGGGTGAGATCCGCATCTGCGTAGATCTGTGGAAGCTCAATGATGCTTGTGTTAACGATCCGTTTCCAACTCCCTTTACAAATGAGGTACTACAAAATGTGGGCAGGCAGGAAGCATACTCCTTCACAGATGGGTTCTCCGAGTACCATTAGATCAAGATCACGCTAGAGGATCAGAGCAAGACAACATTTGCTACCAAATGGGGTTGTTTTCAGTATATAGTAATGCCCTTTGGGCTGAAGAATGTGTCGGCGATATTTTCCCATATTGTGGTAGCCACATTCAAGGAATTTATCCACAAGTTCTTAGAAGTCTACCTGGATGACTAGACCATCTTTGGATTGGTTAAGAAACATGTCACGAGCTTACGATTGATGTTGGATACTTGCCGCTGGCACCAGATTGCGCTCAACCTAAAGGAGTGTACATTCCTTGTCCCTTTCAGGAAGTTGTTAGGCCATGTGGTTTGTAAGCAAGGACTGATGGTGGATCTGTCAAAGATCACTGTCATACTAAATCTGTAAGCGCCGCGAAGTGTAACGCAGCTACGCACTACATTAGGACACATGGGCTACTACTGAAAGTTTATAAAAAGCTATGCCCAGATCATAGCTCCAATGGAACAATTACTGAAGAAGAGTGCTACATATTGTTGGAATGAGGAATGTAACAAAAGCCTGGAAACGCTTAAGGAAAAGATGGCATCTGCACCTATCTTAGTCTTTCCAAAGTGGGACGTTGAATTTCATGTACATGTTGATGCGTTGTGTATGGCGCTGGGAACGGTACTTACTCAAGAAGGAGTAGAGGGAATCGATCACCCGATTGCATTCGCAAGTCATAGGTTTTCCAAAGCAAAAAAGAATTACTCTACTACTAAGCAAGAGGGATTGCCGATGGTATACGCGCTCCATAAGTTCCGCCACTATCTTCTCGAAGGACATTTTAAGATGAATACTGATCACTCTGCGCTCAAGTACCTAGTGAATAAACCTGTGTCGGGGGGGTGCATCTATTGATGGTTGTTGTTGTTTCAAGAATATGACTTTGAGGTTGTTGTAAAGCCGGGATGTCTGAATGCAGGTCCAGATCACCTATCCTGAATTGAGACCAACAAAGAACCAACAAATCTAGAGGAGGGACTCTCGAATGCCCAATTATATGCTGTGCGCATTACAGATGGCCACTTCGAAGATATAATCCACTTTTTAACTACGGGCACTGTGCCACATGGATATTCGGTTCAGCAAAAGAAGGAATTGGTGATACGCACAACATATTTTACCGTAATTGCAGGCCACCTCTACAAGATGGGCAATGACGAAATATTGCGCAGATATGTACCATAATTCAAGCGGGGACAGATCCTGGCTGAAACACATGGAGGGGTTGCTGACAGGCATTATGTGGGCCATGCCACAGCCCAAAAGATTCTTTGCGCTAGATTATGTTGGCCCACTCTACATCAAGATTCAAAAGCATACTATTGGGCCTGTGATGTATGTCAACAGATGGGCAAACCATCGCGAAGGGATGAAATGCCACTTCAGACACAGATGTCGCTACATCCATTTGAGAAATGGGCGATCGACTTCGTCCGGCCTATTGAACCATGAGGAAATGACTGGGACTTGTGCATCCCTGCTGTGCTATGGGCATACCAAACTACGTGCAAGAAGTTGACAGGCCAGACACCGTTTCGCTTAGTCTATGGCAAGGAGTTCGTTATGCCTATGGAATATATTGTGCCTATTCTGCAGATCGTGGCAATCACAGGTATGGCAGAACACGGGGCATTGGAAGAGAGGCTCGCACCGCTAGAAGAATTGGAGGAGGAACAGTTTTTGGCTGGATTCCATCAGCGCGAGAAAGCATGGCACGATCACCATATCAAGGCGTGTACCTTCAAGGAGAATGATCTAGTATTGCTTTATGACAGTAAGTTCAAAAATTCCCAGGTAAACTCCGCGTGCACTGGTTGGGACCCTATCTCGTCAAAGAAGTTACCGATGGGGGCGCAGTTCAGTTGGCTAAACTCAATGGAGACCGCTTCCTAGGAAGAGTAAATGGCAGTCACCTAAAGCTCTACACGGGCGGGCCGACCGCCTGACTAGTTGGCAAAAAGATAGTCTCATTGCTCCACCCAGTTGAAAGAGAGAGTCGGACGATAAATAAACCTGGGGGACAGATGTGCGAGTACCACGATGCGCATACATTTGACCAAACACAAGGGTCACGGTTGCACAAGAAGGTTCAAGCAGATGTGCTGATAAAAGGAATGATGACATTGATATCACTATTCATGACATGATGTTTGCATTATGGCAAAAGGGAGCAGGTGGTGGGCAATTAAGAGAAATAATACGAACCAGATATGGAACGAGTTGCCACAGGTTTTACATGAGACGTTTATACGAACTAGAACAGGTGGCAATCAGTGCATTTGAAATTCGCATGGCTTATAAATCACCAAGGGGAATCTACTGGGTGGCCTATACTTTGGAAACACAGATGGAGTTGTTCATTATCTCAGGCATGTGCCCGAAGGTAGCAATCTGGCCGATGGAGAATCAGGACTCTCTAAGGAGTATGAGGGTGACAACTATGGACATCTTGCAGACTGCAGCATCACCAGTAGGGGATGTATCAAAAAAGAGGGAACAAAAAGCAGAATTGGTCCGGATGTTGTTGCCTTGCCCAGGGGCAGGCCGATGCACTACAACAGAACAATGAAAGGATGGATAGATGGTGACCATGGGCAGATATGCAATTAATAAGTCATCTCTGATGTCCTTTTAAGATTGGGATCTTGCGGACATTAGCCAGGGTCTTGCAAAATTTCAACACAAGCTGCAGTAGATGGTGTGAAGAGAAGATACGAAGGTCGGAAGTGGCTACGATGGTACCAGGAGGTCCCATATGTGGCTCCCCCACTCGCGTTAAATCCTATGCGGGGGTGTTCTGTGTTAACCAAGCAGAGCAGAATGAGCATCACCAGTTACAAGACGTGGTAGAAACATTGAAGCAGGAGCCGAACGAAGCGTTGTAAGAGATAATGAAGGAGCAGCAGAACGATGAGCGCCACTCCAAGGGAGGCGAACCATGAATCCAAGGCAAAGTGTCTAGCTGCACCAATGAGTGGCTCGGGACGAGTCACAATGATTGTGTTGGGGGACTCTTGGGTAGCGGAGGTCTCGCATAACAGTTTTGGGGCAGAAAGCCCAAAAAGTAGGATTAAATTATTGTAAAAATCCGAAGTATGCAGAGTGTGAATTATAATAGGATTGAGTCAAAGGGTAGTCCACCCGAAAGTAATGTAAAGAAATATAAATAGAGTTGGCCCGAGCAGGGATTGCGGGCCAAGGAAGGGTATAAATAGAGCGCGGCTCTATGAGGGAAACACAGTTCTTTTTGGAAAATGGAATTTAATGGGTTTTTGAAGAAGATAGTCTGAAAGCATCTGTAAGTCTGAGTCGAGGGTTAGGATAGTAGATAGAGGCTTTGCAGCTATGTGCGTAGATGCCTGGAAAGTCCACAGTTGGGTGCGCAGACCCCTGCATCTCAGTGCGCAGGGTAGTGTTAGAAAATTATACATTACGGAGCAATTGAACACATAAAATATTGTAGAAATATAAACACAGAAAATGCATAAAACCAGAGAGACACAGATATACGTGGTTCACCCAGTTTGGGCTACGTCCACCCCAAACAGCTAGTCCTTCCTTTCTATTATCCAGCAAAATGAAGAGACACAACCTACAACAAATCCGCTGTAATATCCTCTGTTTCTCTCACAGTCTCACCTCTCTATTTCTCACTCGAAGAATACACATATATTACACAACCTCAATATAATTCCCTCATACAAAGAGAGGGTTTGCCTTCTAGGGCAAAAAACCCTAAACTAAACATAAGTTCTATCGTCAGACCATCCGCCTAATGAACAACCCAGATTGACTAGAAATTACTATACTTTTACAAGGCAATTTTACATTTGTTTTTAGCTTCAGGGGCTCTGCCCCTGAAACCCCCGTCAGGGGACCGCCCAAATCCCCGCGGGGGGGAAAAGTCCCCCCTGCACCCCCCTGCATGGAGTGGTGTACAAACTTCCTTGGGTATACATCTGGCCAAAAACAAAGACCTCTAAACAATCATGCTCGATACTCAACAATCTCCCACTTGGAGAATGATTGTAGCAACTCCACCGTTGCTTCATTTGCTGGAAAATGACTCCTCTTTGGACCTAGCTGTTTCTCATCTTCATTGTCATCCTTAAAGACAAATTGAAACTGATCATATTCTCAGTTTCTCCCTGGTTACAACTTTTGTTAGCATATTTGCAGGATTCTGGCTAGTATGTATCTTTTGTAGCATCAACTCTCCATCTTCCAACACTGATCGTATGAAATGGTACTTGAGCTGTATGTGTTTAGTCCTCAAATGAAATGCTAAGTTCTTTACAAGATGAATGGCACTTTGGCTATCACTGTATAAAGTGCCCATATCATGCTTCTTACCCAATTCACCCATAAACCTTTGTAACCAAATCATTTCTTTACTAGCCTCTGTAGCAGCAACATACTCTACTTCTGTTGTTGAAAG
>APFE030134936.1:68819-87926 GCA_000404065.3 Pinus taeda
AGATAATCTTCCATCTGCATCTTCCACAACGAGAAGTTTTGGCCGTTAAATTTCTCGACCCTAAACTTACCATCTTCTGCCATTGCTCCCACTCGAACGAGGAACCATTCTTTCCTGCGAGTTTATCAGCGAAATAGACCTTCGGCTCTGATACCAGTTGTTAGAAAATTATATATTACGGAGCAATGGAACACATAATATATTGTACAAATATAAACACATAAAACACATAAAACACATAAAACCATAGAGACACAGATATCCGTGGTTCACCCAGTTTGGGCTACGTCCACCCCGAACAGCCAGTCCTTCGTTTCTATTATCCAACAAAATGAAGAGACACAACCTACAGCAAATCCACTGTAATATCCTATGTTTTCTCTCATAGTCTCACCTCTCTGTTTCTCGCTTGGAGAATACACATCTATTACACAGCCTCAATACAGTGCCCTCATACAAAGAGAGGGGTTGCCTTCTAGGGCAAAAACCCTAAACTAAACATAAGTTCTACCGTCAGATAATCCGCCTAATGAACAACTCAGATTGACTAGAAATTACTATACTTTTACAAGAAAATTTTAAATATATTTTTAGCTTCGGGGGCGCTGCCCCGAAAACCCCCGTCGGGGGACCGCTAGCCCCTGGACCCCCCTAGCTAGGGGGGGGGGGTCGCCCCCCCCAAACCCCCGCAGGGGGGGACAAGTCCCCCCCGCACCCCCCCACGTGGAGGGGTGTACAAACTTCCTAGGGTATACATCTGGCCAAAAACAAAGACCTCTAAATAATCATGCTCCATACTCAACAGGTAGATCTGGATGTATTGATGGGAAATAATAATAAAGATAAGTTGCTTCTGTAATTCTATGTTATTGCGCATCTAACTTTATGATTTATCTTTCTATATCTGTTTAAATGTGAATGTGATGAATGTATGTGAATCTGGGTTCATTTTAAGTACGCGAATGATTAAACTTGTTAAATGTTTGTTTAAAGACCCCACTAAAAAGATTAGATACATTAATTAGATTATATCAGTAATCAACATAGCGGAAGTTACTCTGGGTCCGGATCTGCGCGACTACAGAGCAGCGCGAAGCAGTAGAAAGGGTCGCAAGTCCCCTACACCACATCTTAACAGCCCAAGGGTGTGGAAACCTGGTTCCAGCACCCTCCCATGCTACCTCAGGTGAGACCTCATTCCGCGCACCGCGGGCTGTAGCCGAAAGGGCCGGTACCTACGGGATTTGTTTGGCTAAATAACTCTTCCGAACCTGGGTCAGGCCCATATAAGCCAACATTTATTATTATAAAGGGCCAATGTTATATGTATTGGAGTTTTGGTATTGGAAAATTCTCTGATCAATAAACTACAGTCACTTTGTGAAAAGACACATCTTTTTTATAAGTTGAAAGCCACTATTCGAAGCTACTCAATATCGCAACTATTTCTTCTGGTCTCATTTTAAAAGTTCCAATATCCATACCTCCAATACCACTCCTTGTCTGCCACTTGTCACTTCCTAGTAAGCTCTGTTTGACTGAAACAGGGATGAAATCAGGGTCCGCATATCCTATAGGCGTTGCTTTGCGCCTCTCGGTGTAAATACTAGTTTTAGATTTTTGTTTTATCACATGTTATAGTTGAACAAAGCATAGTTCTATGGCATAATGCTCGATTGTTACAAAGTTGAGATAATTTAAATTATTTTTTTACAAAGTGTTTTCAAATTTCTAGGCTTTCAAGAATATTTATACTGATTCTATCCTTAACATGTTTTTATTAATTATACATAATAAAATATTAACTTTGAAGTATTTTATAGAATCTCTTGTGTGATTCGCATTTACGACTCGAGTTATTTTGGGCATTTGCTCCAACTCTATCTTTGTTCACCTTTAGAGGTAGGTTATATATATATATATATGATTGATTGGGAATTAACATTCAATAATTTCTTAATATAATTAATTTTGATTTTGAGTTATTCTCAGTTTAGTTAATACCATTGGCTCCCCAACCTATGAGCTCGCTAAATATGTTGCCAAGATTCTAAAACCCCTGGTCGGAAAAACCGATTCCTTCATTAAAGACTCTCACGACTTTGTAAATCTTATTAAGAATGAAAGAATGGAAAAGGATGACATCCTGGTGAGCTTTGACGTGGTCTCCTTATTCACAAAAATTCCTCTTGATGAAGCCATTAAGGTCATAAGAGGTGTCATTGATCCAGAGACCGCAAAACTGGCTGAAGTCTGCTTAAGGTCAACTGTATTCACATTCCAAGGAACATTCTATGAACAGACATCTGGTGTAGCAATGGGATCACCCCTCTCGCCAATTGTGGCCAACCTATACATGGAATATTTTGAGAAGAAGGCCTTAAATTCTTATCCTTTAAAACCAGCTTGGTGGAAGCATTTTGTTGATGACACCAATATAAAATGGACCCATGGCAAAGCAGAACTCGACAGGTTTTTCAATCACCTTAACTCCATCTCCCCTGATATAAAATTCACTATGGAGCTTGAAGAAAGTTTGAGCATTCCTTTCTTGGACATTCTCATCATCAGAAAAGAAGATGGCTCTTTGGGCCATAAGGTTTTCAGGAAGTCAACCCACACAGAGAGTTACCTTCATGCGGACTCCCACCATCACCCAGCGCAAAAGCTTGGCGTCCTGAACACTCTTGCCATTAGAGCCCTTCGAATTTCTGACTCAGAGCATATAAACGAAGAGAAAAGGCATTTAGTTTCAACTTTCAAAAATATAGGCTACAAGGATCATGAGATTAAAAAAGCCATAAAGAAAGCTGAAAGGAGGTTGTCATCTCCCATACCTAAAGAGCAGGATCAACCTCAAGGTGGTAAGGTTTTTCTACCTTATATCCAAGGAGTCACTGATAAAATGGCAAAAATCCTAAGAAAGAAAAACATTATAACTCAATTCTCAGCTCCCGGTACCATCAAACAAAGTTTAAAATCTGTTAAGGATGATATTGACAAGCAGCATCTTAAAGGAGTCTATAAAATAGACTGTTCGTGTGGGAAAAGCTACATAGGTGAAACTGGTCGCTCCCTCCAGACAAGACTTAAAGAACATGGCGCTGACATCAGGAATGGAAGATCTTGTACCTCAGCGTTGGCAGAGCACTCCTCGAAGAATAATCACCACATTTGCTTAGAAAATGCATCAATTATCGCAAGAGAGGAGCAGTATCAGAAGCGGAAAATCAGAGAAGCCCTCGAAATCCTGAAGCATCCTTGCAATCTGAACAGAGATAGCGGTTTGAAGATTAGCGGAAGCTGGCTTCCCCTGATGAGTGAGATCAAGAAACGTCAACCCAACCCCAGGTAAGTGGTCGAGCAGGTCATTTTTTCCTCCCTTTCCCCTTTTTCAATCTCAGGTTTTATTATAATTTAGACCCTAATGTATGTTTTATTATAGTTTAAGTTTAATGTAGAATCTAATATATAATTTAGGTTATATTTATAATAATAATATTAATTTATATAGATTCTGATTTAGATTTTAGAGCAGAGATTAGGTGAATAAGTATTTTTAACTATTTTATTCATAAAAAGTTTTTAAGATTTTAATATTATTATAGATTTTAGGTTTATAATATTAAGTGATTTTTAGATTAATTTTATAAAAATTTAGGCATTAATTATATAAATATTAATTTATAATAGAGAGTAGTGATTTAATAATATTAATATACTATAAATTAATACTATTATACATATTAACCCTATTAAAGTTTTAAAGATATTAATATATTAATAACTATTTCTAATACTATACTATATTTATATCTAGTTTAATATATATTAAATATAAATATATATATTTATTTTATACTAGTATAGATATTAGTTTTATAAATATTAATTATAAAATCTATTATTAATTCTTTTTTATTAAACTAATGATATATAAACATTATATTATTAAATATTAGTAAATATTATATATTATACTATTATTATATTATGTTTTATAGATATTATATTAATATATATTATATATTGATTTATTAATATATCCAAGTTTTATAGAATTAAAACCTATTAATTCTTATTTATATTAAGTTTTATAGATATTAGTATTAAGACTGATTCTAGGTTTTATATTATTAGTTATATAGAGATTAGGTTTTATAAAAATTAAGTTATAGTTATTAGGTTATATAATATTAATGATATATAAATATTAGGTTTATGATATTAATATTAATATATATTTTAGGTTTTTAGATATTAATTTTAATATATTTGTTAGTCTATGTTTTATGGGTTTTAATTAAATAATATTAATTTATAAAAGTAAAAATTAATGTTAATTTTAAGTTTAATTTTAAATCTTATCAATTTTTCAAGCCGACCTGTGCTGTCCCTTCAATATTCTTCCCCTCGTGAGTATTTATCTCCTCCTTCCTGCTCTTCTTTTGTCATCTTTCTCTTAACTTTGATGATGGATCCCATTTGGGATTCGAAACGTTGGTATAAAAATTCTCTTATTGTGGATTCTCCGGTCAAAAATTCGAAAATCACACACCACAGATCTCTGAAATCCAATTACATAATGTTATTTTAAATTTTGTAATTTTTTTTATGCAATCTTTTCTAAGTGTAATTTTATAATAATGTTCTAGAAAAGTTATTCTCTAGCACATAGTCACTTGTTTTGTTTTAATAAATGTGAATGGTTTCTGGTTTTTCAATTGAATATAGGAACATTTATTAAGATCAATAGTTAAGTATATTTAATTATTAAGTATATTAATCATACATAATAAAATATTAACTTTGAAGTAATTTATAGAATCTCTGGTTTAGTTTTAATAAATGTAAATGGGTTTTTCAATTTTATAGAATCTCTTGTTTTGTTTTAATAAATGTAAATGGGTTTTTCAATTGGATGTAGGAACATTTATTAAGATCAATAATTAAGTATATTTAAAAAAAAAAATTGAAATTATTACTCTTTTTATGACAGATTATTTAATATGTATAGACTAGAAGATCTAATTTTCCAAATTAGGCATGTCATAAATCGTAGACTTACATATCAGGCCATGGAAAATTGTCTAAATGAAAGTTTTGTCATAGTTCACACCATGAATTAAAAAATATTTTTGGTGTGGTAGTTATGTAGTGTAAGGTTTTGGTTATCCCAACATAAATGCCAAAAAAAAATGGCATAGTTGCACTCATATATTTGTTTGGCATACCTATGTGTCTTATTGGTAGTGATTGCTACATGTGTATCTTGGTTATCTCCAAGATGGTCATTTACTTAAATGTTTAAATGCATTTTTGCATCCTATACAAATTATGTTTGTTGATATTTTGACTTGGGTCATTATTGTGGCTATGTCCCATCTTATAGACTTCCTCTACTTTATGTAGAGACTAGAAATTATATTTTTTGAGGTTTTGAAGTGAGTCATTATTATGATTAAGTTTAGTTTGATAGACTTTCTCTACTTTACTCTTGATCACATATTGAATGACACTTGTTTTTTGTTTTGTTTTGATATATTTATGTTATTAAGGCTTTTATATTTATGGTGGTTTGGATTAGGTTTATTATTGTAGTGATATTTCATATAATCTATTAGGATATCTCCACTAATATATCACATTTTTAATTTTATTGATTTTTTAAATAAGGATTGGTTGATTAATTTATTTTAAGATATTTATTATTTATTAATCTATTTAAAAATGAGATTTTCAAGTCAAAGGATCTTAATTTGGTAGATGATTCATTCTCCCAATTACATGTTTTAAACCTTGAAAGACAAGTTATAATTAACCTATCTGTAACATTTATAAAAGAGTTGTATTTAGTGTAATAATGGCGGTTAATTTAGTGATTGTCCAGAAATTTTCATTCCTATTAAAAAATGTTTTAGTGATCTATTTTTATGTATGCTTTGCATGTTTTATATACCAATATAGATCCATATTAACTTCAAATCTATCAAGCATCTAGAGGGATCAAATCTCTCAAGGTGAAAACTTCTTTTTTGAGTGCAAAATTTGAGGAAAGGTTTACTGCTCAAGAGATTTGATCCTTCCCGGCACTTGACAGATTCAAAATTAAGATGGATTTATGTTGGTTTTATATATATGTGTGTGTGTGTGAGAGAGACTAGAAGAATCAACAACTGGTTGGTTTCGTGCTTGCATTGGTTGATTCCATCTGCGACCATTATAACCTCTAGGTGTCTAAGTAGCCTCCTTTGTAGACATAGGTTAGTGTGGGGGTTTGAACTCGAATCACTTTAACCTCTAGGTTTCTAAGTAGCCTCCTTTGCAGACATAGGTTAATGTGGGAGGTTTGAACTCGAATCACTTTGATAATAACACTTCAGTTTACATGGGCTTGGGAATTGAGTTGCCCCTTAAAAAACACACATATCTAAATAATTTTATTTTACATTTTTTAATTTTATTATCATTATGTAATTTGACCAAGCTATACACATATATATAATTTAATTATTATGTAATTTGATTAAACAAAATATTATACAAAGTTGGAGAGCGCCACAACAATAAATTATATTTAGGTATAGTCTAACTATTAGTAGACTAAAAGAATTTAAATTAATTAAATAAATAACTTATATTATATTGCCACATATTTGGATCTTGAACATAACAAATAACATTAAATATAACAAGTTTCCTAATTATATGTATATTTATTTAGAAAAATAATTATAACAAGTTCTTAATTATATATACATTTATTTGAAAAACAATTAAAAGCAATAACAAATTCCTAATTATATATACATTTATTTGGAAAACAATTAAAAACAAAATATATATATTAAAAAAAATAACATGCATCAATTACTTCAAAACACTATATCAATTACATAATCATGAAAATAACATGCATCATTGACTATTAAAATTTAGTTTAATTACTTCAATTACATCCATTATATATGAAAATGGATAATCATAATTCCTCAGCCTTCTTTGAGTTCAAAATAATCTTTAGTCTCATAAGCAAGCAAGCAATGACGTTAGGTGAGGTGGTGTGGTGAGACATGACAAATATAAGCTAGAACATGTTATTTACATGTATTGCATAAAATTTTGATAATACACATCCATCCAAACTTGAAAAACAGTTACAACTGAAAATTAAAAAAGACATATATATATATATATAATTGTAAATTTTATTTTAATTTTATTTTTTAATAATCTCACTCGCTCGATTAGAATCATGACAGCCATGTAAATAGATTTAGGCGAGGAGACCGGAGCAGTTTAGGTCGTTATTAAAAACAAATTAATTTATGCTATTCTCCAGGGTCGGGGTTTACAGTGATTCACTTGGTCTTGTAGGAGGAGGTACCCATCATCTTTGAATAACGGAATAATTGATTTCACGGAAAATTAGATTTAGGCTGTTTTTGTTGCACGATTTTCATCACCATTATGCGATATTACAACAAATGGGTTGTGAATTTGTGGTTTTTACGAAATTGTGTTTTCTGGTTTTCAATTCCTCGTATTTGTATGTTTGAATTTCTTTTTAGCTTTGGCCAAAACATTTGCCATGCACTGATAAAGACATTGGTTATTTCAATAGTGAATCAAAATGAAAAATATGGATTTACAAATCTAGAATATAAATCAATATTTCGGACTTGTCAATTACTTTGAAATATTTTTTTTATATGAATATGAGTGATTAGGAAAATGGTGTGGTTTGTTTTTTTTCTTCAATAAAGTGAAATGGTCATCCATTATGATAAGGTTGGAAGAATATCTCAATCTTTCTCATAACTTGTAGGTGTTCTTGATATTACAGTGATTGATTCCTGAAAAATTGATACTGAATCTTACCCAAATTACTAAATCACTCCAATCCATTATCAAATATCTTGACATATTCTTTATATTGATAAAACCATACAAATTAGGTAGCACAACCAGATACTTCTCAACATACATACTGTCAAAGACCTTCCTTCCTTACCTTTGGAAAAGCAAAGAGTGGAAAAAGTCTTGATATAGAAAACCCAACTTCTTCTGTCATATCCAGTTCTGATGGATCACCATCTACTCTCCAGTCAAAAGAGTGCAGCAGCTGAGCCACTGCAAGGTCAATCATGGAAACAGCCATGGTGGCCCCTGGGCACCCTCTCCTCCCTGCTGAGAACGGAAGCATCCTGAAATCTGATTGACCTGTCACTAAATCCATAACATTATCATGCTCACCTAATTCATGCATGAATCTCTCCGGCTTGAAAACCAAAACATCCACCCCCCACACATTGGGATCCCTTCCAATAGCCCACACATTCACCATTACTGTTGTTTTTTTAGGTATATTGTATCCGCATACGCTCGCGGTCTCTACAGATTCATGGGGAACCATTAGCGGCCCCGGTGGATGTAATCGCAGCGTCTCTTTGACAACGCATTGGAGGAACTTCATCCTTCCCACATCGGATCCGTTTACTTTACCACGTTTTCCGACACAGGATTCTATTTCTTGCTGCAACTTTTTCAGGACATGGGGATGTCTGAGCAGCTCACTCATTGCCCATTCTAACGCGGATGCCGACGTCTCCATTCCACCGATGAGTATGTCCTGTACAAACCAATGGGAAAACCGTTTGTTGTCAATTAAAATTCAATATAATATTGAATTGCTGAACTTAATTTAATTGCAACTAGATTCAGGGGATTCTGTGAATATTTTGAAATTTGAAGGACAGGGCAGAGTGAAGTGAAGCAAAGAGGGATGTGAGTCATGTGAACTTGTTCTTATTCATCAAATTCCAAGATTTCCTAAATTTACAACTAAAAAAAACAAAATGGGTAAGATTTCCTAGCTACATACAAACATAATCGATTTAACTGTTTCCCGTCTGGCTTTGGTGTCTCCCTTTATATGATTGTTATTGGCTGTCATCTGCAGCAACACATCCACGAAATCTTTAACATGCTCCGCCTCTGCCTCTGCCTCTGCCTCTGCCTGGCCGTCGCTGGAGGGCGCGGCGGCGTGAACATGAAGATGTTCGTCTATAATTTTCTCAGCGAAGGCATCGTATGTTTTGCTTATTTCCACCATACGCCGCTTGATGCCTTGCAAGTCCATCCAGTCCAAATAAGGAATGAAGTCTCCAATGTTGGCATCTCCTACAGTAGCTGACACCTCTAGTAACATGTGCTTAAATCCTTTGCCATCAGCTCCCAAGTCATCGTCAGAAACTTTCCTCCTGAACAACATTCTCGAAATTACATTGGAGGAGAGGGTGAGGATGGCCTTACTCACATTCACAGCAATTGTGCCGTTCTGGCTCTGCTCCCAAATGGACCGGGTAATCGCAGACACCTCTTCCTCTCGCACATGTTTGAAAGACTCGATTCTCTTAGAGGTAAAGAGTTCCAACACGCAGAGCTTCCTCACTTGCCTCCAATAATCTCCATAGGGAGACATTACCATACCCTTGAAATTGTAGGATAAGTACTTCCCAGCTGCAGTTGCAGGTCGGCTGGCAAATATGCAATCCTGAGTTTTCAGAATGTGTTTGGCTGTCTCGGAAGAAGAAACTACGACGGTGGGTACAGAGCCCAAGCGGAGAAACATGATGGGACCGTATTTGTCAGCGAGGTCTTTCAGAGCATGATGAACAGGCTTCTTCAATTGGTGGAAATTTCCGATGATTGGCCATGGATGGGGTCCTGGAGGCAATCTTCCTCCGTTCCTTCCACCCTTGTGCTGCAATATCCAGTATAACAAGAAGAAAATGAGAGCCCCATATCCAGCCGTTGCCCTCCATGTTGCAGGCAGAGGCGGAGGAAGAGTTTGAGGCAACCAATGAAAATCCATAACGAACTTTCCTCTATCAGGTCTGCAGCGCCAAAAGAAAGATGGTTCCCATATTTAAGCGACCCGGGATTCCTTGCACTCAACTATCGGCCATAAGTGGGTCCTTTTTTCGGGAATCTAGTTTGAAGGTCGTGCCCGGCAAGCCACGGCCGATGCACGATACTTTTCACAAATAAAACGACAATCTATGCGTCATGCGTCAGAGCGACAGCTGTATATTTTTTTTTCCTTTCTTTTTAATACAAATCCACCTATTTTTTTCTTTCTTTTCTATGCAAAACCCCCTGCCATTTCTGACTTTAATGTATACGACCCTCTTATCCGGGTTGATAGCTCTATAATTTATTATTTGCTCTCAATCTTATTACTATATTTGGCATAGGCAGCCTATATTGCAGTTACCTAGGATGAATATTAGTTATGTTCAAATCCGCCTGCCATTTCTGACTTTAATGTTCAAATCATGTTTACATTTCCCTTTTTAAACTCAATTTTATATTAATTATTAAAAAAAATACATTTTTTTCTTCGCACTAGAACTGAAAGAAACAATCTACTCATTACCGAAATAACTTCCTTGTAAATGTTGTGCACTGCAATGTAGAGCAAGTAACTAATGTAGCGACAGCTCTATTTCTTTTTAATACAAATCCACCTATTTTTTTCTTTCTTTTCTATGCAAAACCCCCTGCCATTTCTGACTTTAATGTATACGACCCTCTTATCCCGGGTTGATACCTCTATAATTTATTATTTGCTCTCAATCTTATTACTATATTTGGCATAGGCAGCCTATATTGCAGTTACCTATGATGAATATTAGGTATTAAAAAGTATATGAACATTTTAAAATGTCTTACATTTTTCAAAAGGTCTTTAAAATGTGACCAACAGTTTCGCCTTGTTTTTAAATAAACCCTCCAAAAAAATTAAAGGCTTTACGAAAAACTACGAACAAGGATTTTGACCTTTTACAAACTCTTACGTGGATCTTTGAAAATATGGAGGAGCCTTCGTGAGAGTTCAATAGCGTTCAATTTTGACTCAAGATCAACAAGGATTTTGACTTTTAACAAACTCTACCGTGAATCTTTGAAAAAATCGAGGAGCCTTAGTGAGCGTTCAATAACGTTCAATTTTGACTCAAGATGAACCAGGATTTTGACTTTTACCAAACTCTTACGTGGATCTTTGAAAAATTCGAGGAGCCTTCCTGTGCGTTCAATTTTGACTCAATTTGTGGAGCCATTTTCAGTCAAGTTGTTAGCGCATATCACGATACAGGGTATATTTATTTTTGCAGTGATCAGCACAGTTGAGCAGAGAGATCGTGTGCGTTGGTCATGTTATTTTTTATTTTTATTTTTTTTCTAATTTTCATGTTTCTCTAGCTTTCTATGAGTAGCTTCTCTATGACATGCATTTTCAGTTTTCCATTGAGATACTGTTCTCTCTGGATCTTTCTTTCTCTCTGCTGCTCTCATAGAGTCTTGCAGGGGATTGCTCTTTTTAATATTCATTTTCTTTTCAATATTCTAAAACAGTTATATAAAATTATATTAGAGACATCGATAATGATTACTCTGGACTATAACTGAAATTATTTAGATAGATGGATAAGACACTAATAAGTGGTCGGAATTATTTTTTCTAACAAAAATTGGTTAAGTATAAATCTATAATTTTGTTCCGTATAAATCTATAATTGCTAATAATGTTTAGCAAAGAAATTTATTAATCATGTTCAGTAAAGAAATTTATTAAAAATTTATATAATTTTCATGGAGAACATCTAATTTCCTACCGTCAATGCTGACTGCTGAAATTTACGCTTTCACCTAATAAATTTCAGCAGTCAGTATTCAGCAGTCAATTTCTCCCTGGAATCTAGAGTGAATCTCTTTACTATTCTGTAAAACACTCTAGCTTGAAGAATCCACTGGAATGCAATATGTTACTATGTAACTTGTAGAAATAATCCTGAAGAATCCACTGGAATGCATTATGTAATTTGTAGAAATAATATTTGATATTAGAATTAAATATGCTAATGCATTTGAAATATTTTACATGAGTTTTCTAAGTAATTAAACAAGATAACACCTTTAAAACGTGTTTTACAAGATTAAGATTATAATTTTCTTTACAATAACAAGTTACAACACCTTTCTCTGTGATGTGATAACTTCTAAATCGAGTAAGATTATTTTTACCCTTACATGTTGTATACTTAAGAAAGTTTTGCATATTTGGAATCAAATGTTTTGGATTTACATGACATACATGACTATGTAGGTTATTTTATGAAAATTTTCTCTTGTTCTTGTATTTGAAGTCAAGTGGTTTTTCAAGCTAGTTTTATTATTGGTTCCAATCTAGTGTGATATTTTGGCTTTTCTGGTTTTGGTTTTGATAACTTTGTAACATATATTATTATTTTCTTTGGATGGTTGAAGTGGGTTTTGAATCTTGATCAGTAACCTCAATTAAAATAATTTCCTAATCATATCAATAAACACATGGTTAGTTGTCACTCTAATTTCTACTATATTGTGCTTTTGTTTTTTGATTTTTTGGCCCGTTGATGGAAAAAAATTCTATTATTTGTTATTATGAAAACTAGATTAGTATTAAAATTATGAATTTTTATTTAGGTAAATAAAATGTTTAAAAGACAAATTAGAAAATATCGAGGTTCTAGTTAAAACACTAATATTATCCGACTAAATAAATAGCTAGTACATCTGAGTAAACAAAAAGGGGAGCTTTTAAGGTCTGGTGGGAGGTCTATATGTTCCTCAATCTTTTCCATGTGTTTATCCAAGGTCTTCATATAGAGTTAGAGCTCATCAAATATATGAAGAATCTCTTTTTTCGCCTCATTCTTGTTTAACAATACTCTAGCTAAAGTCTTTATATGTTAGTATAGATCCACTGAGTATTGATATTAATTTTTGTTTACCCTTGGTGTGACCAGTGTTGGGTATCGAGAGAACCACTTCCTTAGCAATATCAATGCTTGATAAACAAACACATTCCTTGGCAATATATCATTCTATTTCATTGAGCTTGACCTATTCTAGTTATGGTAACATCTAACAGAGGATCCATTCTACTGAGGAGCACACATCCGACCTCTTGTCTCATAGTATGTAGCATTATGTCGATATCTAACATGCCAACAACACATTCTCATCAAATCAAAACCAAGACTTAACATAGAGTAGGAGGAACTGATAAAACGGAAGAAAGGGCATCAAATGCAAAGCAGGAAAGGTGAGTTGGGGCAAGAGCAAACTCCCCGAGATAATGCAACTAGCAATAAGGGGAGTGAAGAGGAAAAGGAAATTTGTAGGAAAAAGAAATGAGAAGGAAGGAACTAACCAATCTGTTATTGTGGAGGCAAGAACAAAATCAACTAGCTGGAACAACCAGCTTGCTTGAGAAGCCCAAAGGTCATGCAATGAAGGCCACCCCACTAATTGCATATGAATCTAAGAGTTGAGGTTTATCAAACCAATTACATTGATGCCATCATGAACACATCAAGAGTTGATCTCCCTTATTTGCAAGTGAAAGGAAATTCTAGAATTGAGTTGGTGGCAGTGTATCCAAATAATGAGCAAGCATAGTGAAATCCTTGCCAACTTGCTATCTTAATTAGACTTAGTGGGTGTTGCGTAGCACATCCCCTCTCATAATTGCTATATGGAATGGTATGTATCCCCCAACTTGTCCCATCTCCCCTCATCCCATTTGGGGATTAATCCAAGATTATTTTAAATTTTAAATTTTTATTAGATAATAAAAATTGAAATTAATTAAATAAATAATAATATATTTAAAAATAATTATTTATTTAGATTGTTTTCCAAGCAAATTAAATTATAAATGCATTAAAAACACACACACACATATAATATTAAATAGGTAAACTTAACCGGTTATGAGAATAATTGGTTTATTTTGATTTTAGTTTTATGAAGTGTTAGATTCGAATCTTATGGAGAGGGATTAAGGAGTGAGAATTAAATGTGAAGATATCATTATAGTTTCACATTGAATAGATGATACTTACATTCAACATTAGGATTAATGTTAATATAAATTTTATATTAATAAATTGTTAATCTGTTTAATATTAAAATTATGCCTAACCTACACACTTTAACCTTAAAAATGCTTTTAAAATTTATTAAACCAATAAAAAAATAAGTTCATACTTGTAAACAAAGTTTTAACATGTATGTGTTATAATGAATAATAATATAGTGAATAAGAACACTATTCCAGAACTCACTTAGCTTAGAGACACAAGCTTGAGGATGAGGGGAGGATGGAGCTAGGGTTCGAAGCTAGGGTTTCAGGGCCGAGGGCCTAGGGCTCTGCAGGTGGAGGACAAAGGGTCTGGGAACAGGACAGGAAGGCATATGGGAAGTGGACCATGGAAGGAATAAGGATGCAGGTGGCAGGAGCTGAGAGCGGGCAAGGAAAGCTGGAGGGCCTGTAGACGGAGTTTCTGGGAACGAGGAAACGTCCGATGTTTACCCTCAGAAAATGGCAGTCAGAAGTATTACGAGGTTAGGGACCCTGCTCAGTTACGCTGTCACTTACCCCGAGCAGCTCGCGACTGCTAACAACTCAACGAGGGGTAATTGGAATGGACTGTTTCTCTCTTGGGGTTTCCAGCAGTTACTAGGAGTAAAACTGTTAAAAAAATGGTCAAACCTAGTGATGTCATAGATCTAGATCCCGAGCGTAGAGACATTTTGTCGGTTTGGGGTTTGGAGGTATCTGAACAAAATATTGAAAAATATATTTGTCCAACTGGACACACTGGGAAGGAAAAAACAGGCTCGAAGTTGACCTAGAACCATAAGAAATCTTTATGATTGTTGGAGGAGAGCTTAGGGCTGGCTTTACTGAGTGGCCAAAAAGTTTCAGCAGTTTCTCCTCACCAGCAGGCAAAGTCTCAGTCGGCAACAACAAAGAAAGCGGATGCTTTGTCAAACCCTCAAGTAAGTACAGAGATCCCTGTACCACTTAGTCAATTGTTCTTCAGGGGGCTCGAGGATATAGTTTTCAATTGTGGGTCAAGGAAATCAGAGGAAAGAAGGCCAGGTTTTGGGCCAAAGGTAGATTTAGGGTATGCAGAGGTGGATCAGCTGCCGTCTTAAGGAAAGGAACAAAATTTTCGGGGTCCAAGAAAACCCAGGAAAGTATCTTGGATTGATGAATTAGGGCTTGGAAGGGGTTCATACCTAAGGAAGGAAGACATAGACTCCAGAAGAGAATTTGGTCATAAGGGGAAGGAAGGAGGATTTGTGGTCTCAGAGGGCTTAGAGGAAGGCTTAGGAAGTGGGTTAGCAGAAGCAAGGGAGGAAGTAGGGAACCTTAACATTGTCACAAGGAGGAGTACAGGTACACCTTAGGAAGGACTAGCAAATGTTGTGATATCTGCATAGAACAGGGAGGAAGGGCCATCCAAGAGGCAGACGGGGGAAAAGAGGAAAAAGCGGAAAATAATCAAGAAGAAAGAGATCGCCGCAAACCTAGTCCTGGGTATGGATGTACAGATTGATGAAACCATCAAAGTGGCAGAGCTTACCCTCGTGGGAAGGGCAAGGGGGAAGAAACACTCAGCCCAGTTTATCCAGAATTGGGCCATGCAACAATGGCAATCGGCACCCGATAAAGAAATCCAGGTAACGTCAATGGAAAAAGGATGGTTTATGGTGAAGTTTGAGAAGAAAGAGGCCGCAGACTGGGTTTTGGAAAGAAACTGGGCTTTTTGAAACCACCGAGTACTGTTTAAACGATGGAATCCTCTATTTGATGCGCAAAGAGAGAAAGTGGAAGATATACCACTTTGGGCCGGTATGCCTAGGCTATCACCATTCTTGTGGGTGGAATCGGTCTTTAAATCAATTGGGAGCCATCTTGGCACATACTTGGAAACAAACATGTCTTACATTCAGACGAAGGATAAGGCAATGGCTCGGATTTTGGTAAGACTGACCTTGCGGGAAGGATTAGCGGAAGAAATTAAGCTTCAATACAAAGAGTTCAATTATGTTCAACCTCTTGATTGTGAACATTTTCCCTTTCGCTGCCACATGTGTCATGTTTATGAACACTTGGAAAAAGAATGTCCACTAGGGTATAGACGATGGAGGAAACAGAGGAAGGTTGAGGGTGAAATGACCGGGATGGAGGAGACAAGGATTCAGCAAACAAAGAAGGACTTGGGGACGAACCCTTTGGTAATTGATATACCTCAGGAGGATAAGACTAAGGGTGAAAATCTGCAGGATGACCCCTTACCTGATATCCTACCAGCTCAGTCATAAGAGCAAGAGGAGCGAGACTAGGCTACCACAAAAGCACATGTTGCTCCCTACCCAGAAGATTCAAAGGATATGAGACTGGACTCAAACATTCCCTTTCATTCTCCATCTTTATATTTAAAATCTGTTAGTTGTAATTCTTGTGCTCAAAATATTACTTTTCCTATATCTGGTTCTGAAAATACTCATGTGGATAGCATCATAACCTCTATACCTAAGCTAGATCTAAACTGTGAGTTGGCCCTAGGCGAAGAGGAGGCAGTGAGGGAAGATCTTTTCCCTGGATCAAACCCTTATAACCTTCGACCTCATGAGAGAAAACCACCTCCATGGGGGACTGTGGGGGGTTTGGGAATGGACCTTTCTCAGAGTAATGAGAGGAAAGTGGGAGGTAGGAAAACAAATTTGTCAAAGGCTCAGGTTCGAGCTAAGATAGACATAGCTGATTGATTTGATAATCACCCTATGAGTGACATCAGTTGAAGATTTATTAAAAAAAAGGTATTACAGACTCATGTGCTGGTGTGTGTTTTGTGTTATTTAAGCAACAGATCAATCATCTTGCCAATACACAGACATTTAAATGGAAGGACAACAGAGAAATACAACAAGCAATCACAAATACACAAACAATTTTAATAAGGAGTTCACCCTATTCTCCAGGGCTACATCTCCGGTCCAGCTTTCAGTGGTGGCCTTGTTTTATTGTGCCTTTAGCAGAGAATTACAATGCAGGGACTAAATGTGAGTTCTCATGAAGCATGTTTTTCTTGGCAGGGTGGTTCTTGGATTTCCCAAGCCATTGGAGTGCACAGACTCTTCTTCTTCCTACCAGCTCTGTGACCTTCGGGTCTACAATGGACAGAGCCAAATGTGATACTCAGTCCGGACAGATTCCCCTATGGGATGGCTTGAATCTTCAAGCTTTGGTGCTCGATGCTGTCACTGGTCAGGTTGGCCCTCTGTCTCTTTCTGCTCTTCTCTTGCTATTTTTCCTTCTTCTCTGTGTATTCCATCCTCCGCTCGAGATCCTGGTCCTTTTTTTTTCTCTTGTCTCTTGGACTTAACTCCGACTTGACTGTGTATTCTATCTCTATTCATGGCTTTTTGTCATTACAATTCATGCCCGCTCGGTTCCTCTTCCGCCTCTGTCAATTCACCTTCTGTAGCTGTGCTTGGAGTTCCCTGTTCGGTGTCAGCATGATCGTTTAGAGAGTGACCACGTGTCCCCATCCAAACAGTGCCGGCCTGCTCATCGGTTTGTTTCTCCAGTTACGTCATGGATGCGTCCTTCCTCCACCATGGTAGTCAAACGGATTCCAAATCCCTTTAGAATGCGGTTTAATTCCCTGTTGATTCCGCTTCTTTCTATCAGGCGCAATCTCAGTCGTCCGATCTGGGCTCCTCCAGATCCAACGTCATATGCACATCCCGCGCGATTGACTTGCTCGACCAATAGCGCGCGATCAACATCGGTTTTCTCTCACCTTCGCCGCCACACGTCGATCGTTGAGTGGGATCTCTCCGCTTCCTCCAAAACCGTTTACCGTTTGAGGGCGCCCCGATCAATATCGTTGGTTTTCCAGAGCGCAGGTCCCGCCTTCGTACATTAGCACTTTTTGTTTCTCCGCCCGCAGTTCTCCGGCTCCCAACACGACCGAGTGCTTAAGGCTTCTCCATTTTAGCCCTGTTCGCCCAGCGATGGCGCTAATTGCGCATCGAAAATTACCTCCTTTTCCTGATCTGGGGCTCCCAGGGGCTACTTTGACCTCCTGCGTAGTCTCCATGGGCCTCGGTCAGCGCGCTTTGACCGAGGTCCTCGTCGTTCCACGCTGGCTGCCATTGCCACTGGTTTAGGGTGTTTTTGATGTTGTTTTGGATTCTTCAAAGATTTGTTTTGTCCTGATACAGTCATGGTTCTTTGACAATCTTTTATGGATCCAATTTAGATCACGGCCTTCCCACTAAAAGAGCTTTTGGACCACCAAAATTTGGTTTACTTCAAGCATCGACTAAGTGAGGAAACTATTGTCTCACTTGTCCAATCTCAATCCACTTCGCATTGCTCGGCTTTGACCCTTTAAGCCCAATCCTGAGGTATTCCACTTGCCCACTGCGCATTGTCCTTACCTTCCTCTTCAACACTGTGTCTTCCCGTAATTCATTAAGATATTCAGGTAGCAGGTCATCAACAGAAGGTGATTGACTCTGCTCTTCAGGGTCCTTGATCATTAAAGGTTCGAACAACCTCAAGCAATCTTTGTTCATGACTGAGTAGATGTGCATGTAAGCTGGTAGATCAAGGCGAAAAGCATTTTCACCAATCTTCTCAAGTATCCTGAAGGGTCCATACCTGATAGGTTTTAGCTTTTTACTTTCACCTTGCATCCTGTCCTTGTTGATATACATCCAGACTTGGTCTCCAACTTGAAAACTATGCTCCATCCGATGCCTATCGTGCCTAGCCTTGTACTTGGCTTGGCTCTTTTCCAGCTATTCCTGTACTGCCTGGTGGATCTCCTAGATCTGTTCAATGAACCCAGTTGCCTTGTCCACATCATTGTGTCTATCAACCATGGTATCTTTACCAAAGACAAAATCCAAAGGAGACCTTGGTATGAAACCAAAACAGGTCTCAAAAGGAGATCTCCATGTAGAAGAGTGTTTAGCTCTATTGTAAGCATGCTACACATAACACAAGTGTTCATCCCAAAGCTTAGGGTGTTTGCTGCAATATCCTCTCAGTAACTGGATCACCATCTTGTTAACTACTTCTGTCTGGCCATCTATTTGTGGATGAAAAGTTGTGCTTTTCTTTAATTTGGTGTCCATTAGTTCCCACAGACTTGACCAAAACTTCCCCACAAATTGGGTGTCTCGATC